>JAHHZJ010007386.1:0-27607 GCA_021437245.1 Aegilops speltoides | reverse complement strand
GATCGACCTCCAGGGGCGCGACAAGGATGAAGAAGGCGGCAGCGAAGACATGGAGGATGAGGATAACAGCGAGCAGGAGTTCGAAGGCCACGGAGATCACATGCGTCGGCGGTGGCGCCTCCTGCACACCTCCACTGCCAGCTAAAGCGGTGGGTGCGTGAAAATGAATCTGGCGAGCCGCCCGTGGAGTCAGCGAGCTCCTCAAATGGTCAACCGCCCATCATTTTTGATCTTGAGATCACCCTGACCGCACCACAGCGGTCGGTGCTACCGATCTGGTCTCGCCCACCATCCGCAACCTCAAGGTCACCAAAATGTTAGTTGGCCGCGGGCAGGCTGAACAGTCTCCTCTGTTGTGATCAAGAAACTCCAAATTTCAGGCAATGAGCTCAAGCGACGGTTCTTTCAAGGAATCAACCGGGGCCGAGCAAGCCCAAGGAAAGATCACTCTGCCGGTGACCTTTGGCGGGAGCTCAATTTCAGGACTGGCGCATCACTTCGGCGTCGCCCGATATTCCGTTGCCATACAATGGAATACTCGGCCGTCTGCCCTCGCCAAGTTCATGGCAGCTTCCCATTATGCTTAGCGTACTCAAGATGCGGGGCGATAAAGCGTCATCACATCCCTGGCGACAAGAAGGATCGCTTGTCTGCGCCCGACAAGATATACGGGAAGCAGCTGCTGCGGCGAAGCCTGAGCTACTTACCGCTGAAGCTCCGAGGAAAGAAAGAAGGCCAAGTCCGGCAAGGACAGCTCACAGTGCTTTCGCTCCGACAGCGCATCTCCGGGCGCTGCGCTGCCCGTCGAGGACAACGCCATCGAGCTCCACCGGCAAGTCGAGAAACAAAACAGACCAGCCAAAGATCAAGCACTGGCAGGGCAGCAGACTCTGGTGCTCACTCCGGCGGTAGCGCCTCCCCGGGCGCCCAGCTGCCGTCGAGGACCGCGCCATTGAGCCCCGCCGACGGTCCACCGGCCGATGGGGCAAAAAAAATTGCCAAGCTCGAACTTTTGAGTTGTACCCCGAGAATCCATACCTGTATGAGGGACACAGGGCGAAAGGGTGAATCGTGGTTGGGTTGCGCCGTCGGTTCATCTCGAGTCCACTCGGCGATAAAAACGCCGCAACCAGCCCGACAAGTTCTTCCGCCGGGGCTGCACGCCAGGTGGTGCGATGATGCCTGCGCTCAGCAAGCATGTTCTGTTGGTGGGCTCCCGGCGTAAGGCGAGAACATACAAGGGGAAGGATCGGGGAGAATGCGGCCTCGGCGGTTGTTGGAGATAGAAAAGCTAAGTCGTCCAGAGCTTTTGTGCGAGCACTCCTTAGTTCCATGCTTTTTTATATTATGTTCCTCGTCGTTAAGTCCTTTATGCATAATACAATGTCTTGTGTGAGGAGGAACCTACCGTGGATAACGCACCTTATCTTGTTTTGAAACACGCTCAGCGATTTAAGTGAGCTGCGACAAGTGTCAGCGCCCTTGTTTACGTTTTCGAGTCCGCTCAGCAAGCTAAGTGCGTTCGCGACTAACGCAACAAGGTTGCTGCGGTAAGACCTTGGCCAGCGGGCTGCTTGAGTTCAGCACTCAGCGCTTTCATGGCAAGGGCCTTGCGGCAAGTTTCCCTAAAAGCGTGGGTAAAAGCGCACAAAGGGTGTAAAGTAGAGGTGTAACGTGTAAGCCTGCCGTAAGATGCCCGCCGTATGAAAACTTGTCTTGCGGAGGAGCCAACTTCGCGGCTGAGTTGCGTCCTCGATTTGTTTCGAGTCCGTTCAACAACTCGGCGCGCTGCTGCGCTGGCGAGAAGGTTTCTTGCGGAGAAAACACCGCCCGGCCGGTGCTGATGTTCCGCACTCAGCAAGTGTGTTAGCACCGGCAAGTTCCCTAACAGCGTGAAGTATAAACATCTGAAGGGCAGAGCACGACATCGTATTACAAAAAATCGCATGAGAAAGGATTTATATACATATACATGTAAATAATGAAGCTGTTGCAGACCTATCTCAGCTGTTTTCATGGCTGAAATTACAGCAACAAGGAGAAACGGAAAAGCACACGGCACACTGGATTTTGGCGGAACGAGTTGCGGAGGGCTGCGAGTGTAAAATTCCTTCGGCGGGATAATAGCACCGAAAGCTGCGGAATCGGATAAGTTTTTCATCCTCGTCATGCATCCTCTCATGGACCAAGGGAAAGCGGGGCTGCGTCCTTGAGCAGCGTGTCTTGTAAAACCCATGCTGCGGAGGAGCAGGTCGTGGCCCGATTCGCCCTTGGTTTGTTTCGAGTCCGCTCAACAAACACAAGTGTGCTGCAACTGGCCCGCGCAAGGTTGCTTGCGGAAGCTTAACACCGCCAGCCGAACTCTTGATGTCCCACTTTCAGCAAAAGCGTGTTCGGCGGCAAGCTCCCAAGGCGTGGGATGGGAACATACAAGGCCACGAAGTCAAGTAGAAGACTTCGGTCAGACAAGCGTTCCCCTCTTTTCATTAAAAACATCCTAGTTTAGTACAAGTCCATAGAGGATGAAAAACATGATAGAGAGGATTACATATTTTAAATACAACTAAGGCCCAAGGGCTTACAAATTAGAAGATAAGATGCCTTAATTCCTCTCTGTTTCTCGATCGGGAGTTAGGTCAGAGGACCCGGCAAGAGAAGCTTGCGGGAAGATGAAAGGGAGCCTAGGAGGCTCTGACAGTGAGAAGACACCAAGAGAACTTCCGGGGCCGGCCGGGGAGCTTGGCGGAGGCAGGCCGGGCGAGGCTTGAAGGCGAGGTGGTGGGGCGTCGGCCTGGCAGCGAGGCTCCTCGCCCTCGTACTCGATTGTGACCTTGCTGCCACCCCTCTTCCTCTTCAGCAGCCTCCCTCGCCCGGCCGCCCAAGGGGCGGCCCAGGGGAGATTCGAAGGCAGCGACCGGATGATGGGAATCGCCCGGTGGCCTTGTGAGGCAGCATCAAGCGCCTAGTCGGACCCGCCATCCTCGTCATCGTCGCTGTCGCTCCCTCCTCGTCCTCTCGCTCGAGGAGGGACCTTCGCTATCGGAGGCTGTCCACACAGACATCTCGCCAGGGTCCGAATCCCGAAGACCTTGGCCGAAGGTAGCCCACCATTAACTTGAAATGGAGGTAAACCCGCCCGTCAAGCTGTGGATCTTGGTGACGTCTTCCACCCTCGATCGAAGTACATCACGCCGGGGCTGGGGACACGACACTCACTCAGTGCGGCTGATCCCAAACCCCTCATCGCAACTCCATCACCTCGGGCGGATCCGGTTCCATCACGCTTTCATGAGCAGGGCCCGCAGGCCGGAGAAAGCGGCGACAGGCGCTCGGCGCAGCAGTGAAAAACTCCCGAGGATCGTCTCGGTATGGACCGCCTCGAGAAAGGCCACGGGAGGAGGCAGGGGGAGGCACATCGCCCGACCGCCTCTCCCAGACCGCCTCGACCACGCCCTCGGCCTCGTCCATGACCTCGCCCCTCCCTCTCCCCTCGTGGCGGCTCCCCGCCCGGAGGTGCGGAATAAGGGAGAAGTCTCTGCTACTGGGCGACCCTCGCTGCCACCGTTGAAGAACTAGGATTTCCTCCTTCCATGGCGAAAAGAAGAAGCGGAAGCTGAAGGCGAAGGAGAAGAGGAAGTGTGAGACCATTGTGCTCCCCTTCCGCCCCTTTTAAAAGGCGAGTGGGGCTCAACCGCCCTGCCCGGCCAATCGGGAGCGAGGAGGCGGAGGCCGAGGCCGACTCGCCATCTTCGCTGTGTGGCTCGGTCTCCCACCTTCGCCGCCCGACCCATATGCATGAGGGCAGCGTGGCGGCGGGCGGGCGCGAAGGTGAAGTGACCTCGCCACTGCACCACGATCACGAGGTGGATGCCCTAAAGACCGTCTGCGCCGCCCACGTATTCCACAGCGCCTTGATCGTGCGTGCCGTTCTGAGGATCGGCGAATCACGGAAGTGGATTGGCGCCGTGGGCGCGTGTGCCGTGCCTGTTTTGGGCCTGGCCCAACAGCGCTTCGGCACCGTGTGTAGCCCGGCCGAGGGCTCTGTCGGTGTACTAAGGTAAGGTACCTCGGTACCCCAACGTGCCAAGCGATTCAGACTCCAGCGGCTGGATCTACCACATGCTTGCGGAGACCATTCTGCTCCATATCAAGCCATTCAAGAACAAAGTGTACAAGACGAAAGATCAAGACCCGGCAGAGGAGCTTGCGGGAAGAGCCTCGAGGCTCAAGATTACATCACCCACACAAGGCCTGGCGAGAGGAGCCGCCGGGAGACTAAAAGATTACATCGTGAAGACCGCCTCGGCGCTACATGTGTCGGCGAGGGCCGGGGCGACAAGTTACATAGCCCGGCAAGATCTCGGGCCCGGCAAAGTCAAGACCCGGCAAGGTGCTTGCCGGAGAGTTCTGTTGTGTGCCGCGCTCCCGGCTCATCGGCCCAGCGTGCATACAGGGCCTTTCCGAGGGGCAGCGTGGCGGATGGCTGTGCAACTGCGGGACACGGTGGCACTCCGCAGTGGTGGATCCATCGCCGTGGCGGAAGGCATAAAGGCGGGAGCTTTTAGGGTCGGCGGCACAGGCATTAAATGCCCTTGTCCCCCTTGTCCAAAGTAGAGTGGCGACCCTTTGTTCACGCCTTGTAGCTCCACTTGTTCCGCACTATTCAACTACCACCTCTTTTACTTTTTACCCTTTCTCCTCGTTGACACATTCGGTGACCCTTGCACTATAAAGGAGGCCCATACTGGCGTGGGGGGGGATTCGATTCAGCTTGAGAACTCTCGCTTTCAGTGTAGCTGCTCTTGTAGATCTTCAAGCTCCGAGCTCAATACAAACCAAAGGCAGGAGTAGGGTTTCTGCGTCCATCATGGCCCGAACCTGGGTAAAAACTGCCAGCGCGTGCTCGCTCTCGATCTGCTCTCCGTGCTCCCTCCGCCCTCGTGCCGCCTGAGACAAGGGGCTCGGCCCCATAGGTGTTAAATGGCGGGCAGTTTTCCAAACACAATTCCTCGAGAACTAACGAAAATCCTCAAAATCCTCGTTAAGCGTTTTCAAAATCCTCAAAAGCCTAACGAGAAAAAAAAAAGATCGGGGCTTTTAAGATCTGTTGGCAAAAAAATCAAAAAAATTATTTGAAATACTTGCACACAAACCCGGAGAAAGTGTTCCGAGAAATCTCGGCCCAAAAATGGACTTTAGTAATTCTAAAAGGGACTACAAGATGAAAAACAATAGTTTTGGCAGTTAATGTTTGAGATTCGATGGTGTCGTAGATCCATTTGGTCATCAATTATTACGAGCCAGACCCATGTCTAGCTAGAATAGTGTATCGGGCTCGGGCTAGAGAAAAGCAGGGAACAAGCTGATGAAAAATTATCATCTGAAATTCACTCAAAACTAACAAGAATGATAGCGATGCTCCATTGGGCGGTTTAGAAAAACTCTTGGAAGACTCTAGGGAATAAAGATGGAATGAATTCTAATTTTTAGGTCATTATGGTTTGAAATACTTGCACAAACCCTTGCGAAAGTGTTCACAAATCTCGGCCCAAAAAGGGCGTTTAGTAATTCTAAATGGGACTACTGGGATGAAAAACAATAGTTTTGGCGGTTAAAGTTTGAGATTCGATGGTGCCGTAGATCCGTTTGGTCATCAGGTGTTCTGAGCCACAACCATGTCTAGCTAGAATAGTGTATCGAGGCTCGGGCAAGAGAAAAGCAGGGAATAAGCGATGATAGAATTATCATCTGAGGCAATTCACTCAGAACTAACGAAAAATCCTCAAAATCCTCGTTAAGCGTTTTCAAAATCCTCAAAAGCCTAACAGAGAAAAAAAGTCACGGGGCTTTTAAGATCTGGAGCAAAAAATTCAAAAAATAATTATTTGAAATACTTGCACAAACCGGAGAAAGTGTTAAAATCTCGATTAAAAAGGACTTTAGTAATTCTAAAGGGACTACAAGATGAAAAACAATAGTTTTGGCGAGTTAAAGTTTGAGATTCGATGGTCTTGTAGATCCATTTGGTCATCGAATTATTCTGAGCAGGACCCATGTCTAGCTAGAATAGTGTGTCGAGGCTCGGGCTAGGAAGAAAGCAGGGAACAAGCTGATGAAAAATTATCATCTGAGAATTCCTCAAAACTAACAAGAATGATAACGTGCTCCATTGGGCGGTTTAAAAAACTATTGGAAGACTCTAGGGAATAAAGATGGAATGACTTCTAATTTTAGGTCCATATGGTTTGAAATACTTGCACACAAACCGCACGAAAGCGTTCCTGGAAATCTCGGCCCAAAAAAGGACGTTTAGTAATTCTAAATGGGACTATAGGATGAAAAACAATAGTTTTGGTAGTTAAAGTTTGAGATTCGATGGTGCGTAGATCCGTTTGGTCATCGAGTGTTCTGAGCCAGACCCATGTCTAGCTAGAATAGTGTGTCGAGGCTCGAGGCAAGAGAAAAGCAGGAATAAGCTGATGATAAAATTATCATGCAAGGCAATTCACTCGAGAACTAACGAAAAATCCTCAAAATCCTCGTTAAGCGTTTTCAAAATCCTCAAGCGCCTATGAGAAAAAAAAAAAGTTCACGGGGCTTTTAAGATCTGGAGGCAAAAAAATTCAAAAAAAAATTATTTGAAATACTTGCACACAAACCCGGAGAAAGTGTTACGGGAAATCTCGGCCCAAAAAAGGACTTTAGTAATTCTAAAAGGGACTACAAGATGAAAAACAATAGTTTTGGCAGTTAAAGTTTGAGATTCGATGGTGCCGTAGATCCATTTGGTCATCGAATTATTCTGAGCCAGACCCATGTCTAGCTAGAATAGTGTGTCGAGGCTCGGGCTAGAAAAGCAGGGAACAAGCTGATGAAAAATTATCATACTGAGAAATTCACTCAAAACTAACAAGAATGATAACGTGCTCCGATTGGAGCGGTTTAGAAAACTACTGGAAGACTCTAGGGGAATAAAGATGGAATGACTTCTAATTTTTAGGTCCGTATGGTTTGAAATACTTGCACACAAACCGCACGAAAGCGTTCACAAATCTCGGCCCAAAAAGGGCGTTTAGTAATTCTAAATGGGACTACGGGATGAAAAACAATAGTTTTGGCAGTTAAAGTTTGAGATTCGATGGTGCCGTAGATCCGTTTGGTCATCGGTTATTACGAGCCACAACCATGTCTAGCTAGAATAGTGTGTCGAGCTCGAGCAAGAGAAAAGCAGGGAATAAGCGATGATAGAATTATCATACAAGAGGCAATTCACTCGAACTAACGAAAAATCCTCAAAATCCTCGTTAAGCGTTTTCAAAATCCTCAAAAGCCTAACGAGAAAAAAAAAAAGTTCACGGGGCTTTTAAGATCTGGAGCAAAAAATTCAAAAAAATTATTTGAAATACTTGCACAAACCGGAGAAAGTGTTAGAAATCTCGGCCCAAAAGGACTTTAGTAATTATAAAAGGGACTACAAGATGAAAAACAATAGTTTTGGCGGTTAAAGTTTGAGATTCGATGGTGCTTAGTAGATCCATTTGGTCATCGAATTGTTCTGAGCTAGACCCATGTCTAGCTAGAATAGTGTGTCGAGCTCAAGCTAGAGAGAAAGCAGGGAACAAGCTGATGAAAAATTATCATCTGAGGAATTCACTCAAAACTAACAAGAATGATAACGTGCTCCATTGGGCGGTTTAAAAACTCTTGGAAGACTCTAGGGGAATAAAGATGGAATGACTTCTAATTTTAGGTCCGTATGGTTTGAAATACTTGCACACAAACCGCCTGGCGTTCACAAATCTCGGCCCAAAAAAGGGCGTTTAGTAATTCTAAATGGGACTCTGGGATGAAAAACAATAGTTTTGGCGATTAAAGTTTGAGATTCGATGGTGCAGTAGATCCGTTTGGTCATCGGTGTTCTGAGCCACAACCATGTCTAGCTAGAATAGTGTGTCGAGGCTCGGGCAAGAGAAAAAGCAGGGAATAAACTGATGATAGAATTATCATGCAGGCAATTCACTCAGAACTAACGAAAATCCTCAAAATCCTCGTTAGCGTTTTCAAAATCCTCAAAAGCCTAACGAGAAAAAAAAAGTTACAGGGCTTTTAAGATCGGAGCAAAAAATTCAAAAAAATTATTTGAAATACTTGCACACAAACCGGAGAAAGTGTTACGAAATCTCATTAAAAAGGACTTTAGTAATTCTAAAAGGGACTACAAGATGAAAAACAATAGTTTTGGCGATTAAAGTTTGAGATTCGATGGTGCAGTAGATCCATTTGGTCATCGGTGTTCTGAGCCAGGACCCATGTCTAGCTAGAATAGTGTGTCGAGGCTCGGGCTAGAGAAAAAGCAGGGAACAAGTTGATGAAAAATTATCATCTGAGGAATTCACTCAAAACTAACAAGAATGATAACGTGCTCCATTGGGGCGGTTTAGAAAACTCTTGGAAGACTCTAAAGGAATAAAGATGGAATGACTTCTAATTTTTAGGTCCGTATGGTTTGAAATACTTGACACAAACCGCGAAAGCGTTCACAAATCTCGGCCCAAAAAAGGGCGTTTAGTAATTCTAAATGGGACTCTGGGATGAAAAACAATAGTTTTGGCGGTTAAAGTTTGAGATTCGATGGTGTCGTAGATCCGTTTGGTCATCAGGTGCTACGAGCCACAACCATTTCTAGCTAGAATAGTGTGTCAGGCTCAGGCAAGAGAAGAAACAGGGAATAAACTGATCATAGAATTATCATACGAGGCAATTCACTCGGAACTAACGAGAAAATCCTCAAAATCCTCGTTAAGCGTTTTCAAAATCCTCAAAAGCCTAACGAGAAAAAAAAATTCACGGGGCTTTTAAGATCTGGAGCAAAAAAATTCAATAAAAATTATTTCAAATACTTGCACAAACCGGAGAAAGTGTTAGAAATCTCATTAAAAAGGACTTTAGTAATTCTAAAAGGGACTACAAGATGAAAAACAATAGTTTTGGCGGTTAAAGTTTGAGATTCGATGGTGTCGTAGATCCATTTGGTCATCAGGTGTTCTGAGCAGGACCCATGTCTAGCTAGAATAGTGTGTCGAGCTCGGGCTAGAGAAAAAGCAGGGAACAAGCTGATGAAAAATTATCATACCGAGGAATTCACTCAAAACTAACAAGAATGATAACGTGCTCCATTGGGCGGTTTAGAAAAACTCTTGGAAGACTCTAGGGGAATAAAGATGGAATGACTTCTAATTTTTGGGTCCCTATGGTTTGAAATACTTGCACAAACCTTACGAAAGTGTTCACAAAATCTCGGCCCAAAAAGGGCGTTTAGTAATTCCAAATGGGACTACGGGATGAAAAACAATAGTTTTGGCAGTTAAAGTTTGAGATTCGATGGTGCAGTAGATCCGTTTGGTCATCGGGTGTTCTGAGCCACAACCATGTCTAGCTAGAATAGTGTGTCAGGCTCAGGCAAGAGAAGAAACAGGGAATAAGCTGATGATAGAATTATCATACCGTGGCAATTCACTAAGAACTAACAGAAAATCCTCAAAATCCTCGTTAGCGTTTTCAAAATCCTCAAAAGCCTAACGAGAAAAAAAATTCTGGGGCTTTTAAAATCTGGAGCAAAAAAATTCAAAAAATAATTATTTGAAATACTTGCACAAACCGGAGAAAGTGTTAAAATCTTAGCCAAAAAGGACTTTAGTAATTCTAAAAGGACTACAAGATGAAAAACAATAGTTTTGGCGGTTAAAGTTTGAGATTCGATGGTGCCGTAGATCCATTTGGTCATCCAGGTGTTCTGAGCAGGACCCATGTCTAGCTAGAATAGTGTGTCGGGCTCGGGCTAGAGAAAAGCAGGGAACAAGCTGATGAAAAACTATCATACTGAGAAATTCACTCAAAACTAACAAGAATGATAATGTGCTCCATTTGGGCGGTTTAGAAAACTATTGGAAGACTCTAGGGAATAAAGATGGAATGACTTCTAATTTTTAGGTCCGTATGGTTTGAAATACTTGCACACAAACCGCCTGCGTTCACAAATCTCGGCCCAAAAAAGGGCGTTTAGTAATTCTAAATGGGACTCTGGGATGAAAAACAATAGTTTTGGCGATTAAAGTTTGAGATTCGATGGTGCCGTAGATCCGTTTGGTCATCGGTGTTCTGAGCAGACCCATGTCTAGCTAGAATAGTGTGTCGGGCTCGAGGCTAGAGAAAAGCAGGAACAAGCTGATGAAAAATTATCATACTGAGGAATTCACTCAAAACTAACAAGAATGATAACGTGCTCCATTGGAAGCGGTTTAGAAAAACTCTTGGAAGACTCTAGGGAATAAAGATGGAATGACTTCTAATTTTTAGGTCCGTATGGTTTGAAATACTTTCACAAAACCGCCGCAGCGTTCACAAATCTCGGCCCAAAAAGGGCGTTTAGTAATTCTAAATGGGACTACAAGATGAAAAACAATAGTTTTGGCGGTTAAAGTTTGAGATTCGATGGTGCCGTAGATCCGTTTGGTCATCGGTGTTCTGAGCCACAACCATGTCTAGCTAGATAGTGTATCGGGGCTTAGGCAAGAGAAAAAGCAGGGAATAAGCTGATGATAGAATTATCATACCGAGGCAATTCACTCGGAACTAACAGAAAATCCTCAAAATCCTCGTTAAGCGTTTTCAAAATCCTCAAAAGCCTAACGAGAAAAAAAAATTTACGGGGCTTTTAAGATCTGGAGAGCAAAAAATTTGAAAAAAAATTATTTGAAATACTTGCACAAACCCGGAGAAAGTGTTAAAATCTCAACCCAAAAAGGACTTTAGTAATTCTAAAAGGGACTACAAGATGAAAAACAATAGTTTTGGCGATTAAAGTTTGAGATTCGATGGTGCAGTAGATCCATTTGGTCATCAATTATTCTGAGCGGACCCATGTCTAGCTAGAATATTGTGTGGAGCTCGGGCTAGAAAAAGCAGGGAACAAGCTGATGAAAAATTATCATACTGAGAATTCACTCAAAACTAACAAGAATGATAACGTGCTCCGGAGGGCGGTTTAGAAAAACTCTTGGAAGACTCTAGGGAATAAAGATGGAATGACTTCTAATTTTTAGGTCCGTATGGTTTGAAATACTTGCACAAAAACCATGCAAGCGTTCACAAATCTCGGCCCAAAAAAGGGCGTTTAGTAATTCTAAATGGGACTACGGGATGAAAAACAATAGTTTTGGCGATTAAAGTTTGAGATTCGATGGTGCCGTAGATCCGTTTGGTCATCGGGTTATTCTGAGCCACAACCATGTCTAGCTAGAATAGTGTGTCGAGGCTCGAGCAAGAGAAAAAAGCAGGGAATAAACTGATGATAGAATTATCATACGAGGCAATTCACTCGGAACTAACGAGAAAATCCTCAAAATCCTCGTTAAGCGTTTTCAAAATCCTCAAAAGCCTAACAGAAAAAAAAAGTTACGGGGCTTTTAAGATCTGAGCAAAAAATTCAAAAAAAATTATTTGAAATACTTGCACAAACCGGAGAAAGTGTTAAAATCTCGGACAAAAAGGACTTTAGTAATTCTAAATGGGACTACAAGATGAAAAACAATAGTTTTGGCGGTTAAAGTTTGAGATTCGATGGTCTTAGTAGATCCATTTGGTCATCGAATTATTCTGAGCCAGGCCCATGTCTAGATAGAATAGTGTGTCGAGGCTCGGGCTAGAGAAAAGCAGGGAACAAGCTGATGAAAAATTATCATACTGAGAATTCACTCAAAACTAACAAGAATGATAACGTGCTCCATTGGGCGGTTTAGAAAAACTCTTGGAAGACTCTAGGGAATAAAGATGGAATGACTTCTAATTTTTAGGTCCGTATGGTTTGAAATACTTGCACACAAACCCTTGTGGCGTTCACAAAATCTCGGCCCAAAAAGGGCGTTTGGTAATTCTAAATGGGACTACAGGATGAAAAACAATAGTTTTGGCGGTTAAAGTTTGAGACTTCGATGGTGCAGTAGATCCGTTTGGTCATCGGTGTTCTGAGCCACAACCATGTCTAGCTAGAATGGTGTGTGAGGCTCGAGGCAAGAGAAAAGCAGGGAATAAAGCGATGATAGAATTATCATACAGAGGCAATTCACTCGAACTAACGAAAAATCCTCAAAATCCTCGTTAAGCGTTTTCAAAATCCTCAAAAGCCTATGAGAAAAAAAAATTACGGGGCTTTTAAGATCTGGAGCAAAAAAATTCAAAAAAATTATTTGAAATACTTGCACAAACCGAAGAAAGTGTTAAAATCTGGGCCCAAAAAGGACTTTAGTAATTCTAAAAGGACTACAAGATGAAAAACAATAGTTTTGGCGATTAAAGTTTGAGATTCGATGGTGCAGTAGATCCATTTGGTCATCAATTATTCTGAGCGGACCCATGTCTAGCTAGAATAGTGTATCGAGGCTCGGGCTAGAGAAAAGCAGGGAACAAGTGATGAAAAATTATCATCTGAGAATTCCTCAAAACTAACAAGAATGATAACGTGCTCCATTGGGCGGTTTAGAAAACTCTTGGAAGACTCTAGGGAATAAAGATGGAATGACTTCTAATTTTTAGGTCCGTATGGTTTGAAATACTTGCACAAAACCGCCGCGAAAGCGTTCACAAATCTCGGCCCAAAAAAGGGCGTTTAGTAATTCTAAATGGGACTACGGGATGAAAAACAATAGTTTTGGAAGTTAAAGTTTGAGATTCGATGGTGCAGTAGATCCGATTGGTCATCGGTGTTCGAGCCACAACCATGTCTAGCTAGAATAGTGCATCGAGGCTCGGGCAAGAGAAAAAGCAGGGAATAAGCGATGATAGAATTATCATACGAGGCAATTCACTCAGAACTAACGAAAATCCTCAAAATCCTCGTTCAACGTTTTCAAAATCCTCAAAAGCCTATGAGAAAAAAAATTCACGGGGCTTTTAAGATCTGGAGCAAAAAATTCGAAAAAAATTATTTGAAATACTTGCACACAAACCGGAGAAAGTGTTAAAATCTCATTAAAAAGGACTTTAGTAATTCTAAAAGGGACTACAAGATGAAAAACAATAGTTTTGGCGTTAAAGTTTGAGATTCGATGGTGCAGTAGATCCATTTGGTCATCGAATGTTCTGAGCAGGACCCATGTCTAGCTAGAATAGTGTGTCGAGGCTCGGGCTAGAGAAAAGCAGGGAACAAGCTGATGAAAAATTATCATCTGAGGAATTCCTCAAAACTAACAAGAATGATAGCGTGCTCCATTGGGCAGGTTTAGAAAAACTCTTGGAAGACTCTAGGGAATTAAGATGGAATGACTTCTAATTTTAGGTCCGTATGGTTTGAAATACTTGCACACAAACCGCCTGGCGTTCACAAATCTTGGCCCAAAAAGGGCGTTTAGTAATTCTAAATGGGACTCTGGGATGAAAAACAATAGTTTTGGCAGTTAAAGTTTGAGATTCGATGGTGCAGTAGATCCGTTTGGTCATCGGTGTTCTGAGCCACAACCATGTCTTGCTAGAATAGTGTGTCGAGGCTCGGGCAAGAGAAAAGCAGGGAATAAACTGATGATAGAATTATCATACGAGGCAATTCACTCAGAACTAACGAAAATCCTCAAAATCCTCGTTAAGCGTTTTCAAAATCCTCAAAAGCCTATGAGAAAAAAAAATTCACGGGGCTTTTAAGATCTGGAGAGCAAAAAAATTCAAAAAAATTATTTGAAATACTTGCACACAAATCCGGAGAAAGTGTTAAAATCTCGATTAAAAAGGACTTTAGTAATTCTAAAGGGACTACAAGATGAAAAACAATAGTTTTGGCGGTTAAAGTTTGAGATTCGATGGTGCCGTAGATCTATTTGGTCATCGAATTGTTCTGAGCCAGGACCCATGTCTAGCTAGAATAGTGTGTCGGGGCTCGGGCTAGAAAAAAGCAGGGAACAAGCTGATGAAAAATTATCATCTGAGAATTCACTCAAAACTAACAAGAATGATAACGTGCTCCATTGGGCGGTTTAGAAAAACTCTTGGAAGACTCTAGGGAATAAAGATGGAATGACTTCTAATTTTTAGGTCCGTATGGTTTGAAATACTTGCACAAACCGCCGCAAGCGTTCACAAATCTCGGCCCAAAAAGGGCGTTTAGTAATTCTAAATGGGACTACTGAGGATGAAAAACAATAGTTTTGGAAGTTAAAGTTTGAGATTCGATGGTGCAGTAGATCCGTTTGGTCATCGGGTGTTCTGAGCCACAACCATGTCTAGCTAGAATAGTGTGTCGAGGCTCGGGCAAGAGAAAGCAGGGAATAAGCGATGATAGAATTATCATGCGAGGCAATTCACTCAGAACTAACGGAAAAACCTCAAAATCCTCGTTAAGCGTTTTCAAAATCCTCAAAAGCCTAACGAGAAAAAAACTTACGGGGCTTTTAAGATCTGGAGCAAAAAATTCAAAAAAATTATTTGAAATACTTGCACAAAACCGGAGAAAGTGTTAAAATCTAAACCCAAAAAGGACTTTAGTAATTCTAAAAGGACTACAAGATGAAAAACAATAGTTTTGGCGGTTAAAGTTTGAGATTCGATGGTGCCGTAGATCCATTTGGTCATCGGTGTTCTGAGCGGACCCATGTCTAGCTAGAATAGTGTGTCGAGGCTCGGGCTAGAGAAAAAGCAGGGAACAAGCTGATGAAAAATTATCATCTGAGGAATTCATGAAAACTAACAAGAATGATAACGTGCTCCATGGGCGGTTTAGAAAACTCTTGGAAGACTCTAGGGGAATAAAGATGGAATGACTTCTAATTTTAGGTCCGTATGGTTTGAAATACTTGCACACAAACCGCATGGCGTTCACAAAATCTCGGCCCAAAAAGGGCGTTTAGTAATTCTAAATGGGACTACAGGATGAAAAACAATAGTTTTGGCGGTTAAAGTTTGAGATTCGATGGTGCCGTAGATCCGTTTGGTCATCGGTGTTATTCTGAGCCACAACCATGTCTAGCTAGAATAGTGTGTCGAGGCTCGGGCAAGAGAAAAAGCAGGGAATAAGCGATGATAGAATTATCATGCAAGGCAATTCACTCAGAACTAACGAGAAAATCCTCAAAATCCTCGTTAAGCGTTTTCAAAATCCTCAAAAGCCTAACAGAAAAAAAAATTCAGGGCTTTTAAGATCTAGAGCAAAAAATTCAAAAAAATTTATTTGAAATACTTGCACAAACCGGAGAAAGTGTTAAAATCTCATTAAAAAGGACTTTAGTAATTCTAAAAGGGACTACAAGATGAAAAACAATAGTTTTGGCGTTAAAGTTTGAGATTCGATGGTGCCGTAGATCCATTTGGTCATCGAGTGTTCTGAGCAGGACCCATGTCTAGCTAGAATAGTGTGTCGAGGCTCGAGGCTAGAGAAAAAGCAGGAACAAGCTGATGAAAAATTATCATCTGAGAAATTCACTCAAAACTAACAAGAATGATAGCGATGCTCCATTGGGCGGTTTAAAAAACTCTTGGAAGACTCTAAGCGGAATAAAGATGGAATGACTTCTAATTTTTAGGTCCGTATGGTTTGAAATACTTGCACACAAACCGCAAGCGTTCACAAATCTCGGCCCAAAAAGGGCGTTTAGTAATTATAAATGGGACTACAGGGATGAAAAACAATAGTTTTGGCGGTTAAAGTTTGAGATTCGATGGTGCAGTAGATCCGTTTGGTCATCGGTGTTCTGAGCCACAACCATGTGTAGCTAGAATAGTGTGTCGAGGCTCGAGGCAAGAGAAAAGCAGGGAATAAGCGATGATAGAATTATCATACGAGGCAATTCACTCGAACTAACGAGAAAATCCTCAAAATCCTCGTTAAGCGTTTTCAAAATCCTCAAAAGCCTATGAGAAAAAAAAAGTTCACGGGGCTTTTAAGATCTGGAGGCAAAAAATTCAAAAAATTTATTTGAAATACTTGCACAAACCCGGAGAAAGTGTTAAAATCTCGATTAAAAAGGACTTTAGTAATTCTAAAAGGGACTACAAGATGAAAAACAATAGTTTTGGCAGTTAAAGTTTGAGATGGAATAAAGACTCTAGGGGAATAAAGATGGAATGACTTCTAATTTTTAGGTCCATATGGTTTGAAATACTTGCACACAAACACTTACGAAAGCGTTCACAAATCTCGGCCCAAAAAGGGCGTTTAGTAATTCTAAATGGGACTACAGGATGAAAAACAATAGTTTTGGCGATTAAAGTTTGAGATTCGATGGTCTTTGTAGATCCGTTTGGTCATCGGGTTATTCTGAGCCACAACCATGTCTAGCTAGAATAGTGTGTCGAGGCTCGGGCAAGAGAAAAGCAGGAGTAAACTGATGATAGAATTATCATACCGAGGCAATTCACTCGAGAACTAACGAGAAAATCCTCAAAATCCTCGTTAGCGTTTTCAAAATCCTCAAAAGCCTATGAGAAAAAAAAAGTTAAGGGCATAGCCCGGATCCGATCTTGCCAGTGTCCGCGATTATTAGCCATCGTTGCCATGTCATTTGCTTGCGTGTTGCACTTTGCCATGTCATCATATGCATTTATCATGTCATCATGTGCATTTCATTTTGCATACGTGTTAAATCTCATGCATCAAAGCATTTTCCCGTTGTCCGTTTGCAATCCGGCGCTCAATGTCCTCGGCGTCTCCCTCTTCTCGCTTCTCTTGTGCGGGTATTAAACTTTCTCGGAATGGCCCGAGGTTTGCCAAGCGGCCTTGGTATAGCACCGGTAGACCGCCTGTCAAGTTTCGTGCCATTTGGAGGTCGTTTGGTAACCGTAGAGCCCTCTTTGAGTTGCAGCCCAACACCCCTTCCAAAGTGGCCCAAAACCCAGCAAACTCCTCTCCATGCTCTCGGTCGTTCGATCACGATCGCGTGGCCGAAAACCGCTCCTCATTTGGACTCTCCTAGCTCCCTCTATGCCTATTTATACACCCCCCATTCCAAATTCGCGGATGATCCCCCGAAACCCTAGATATTTTCCCTCTGCCTTGGCGGACATATCCGCCGCAGCGCGGACACGTCCGCCCGCGCGCTCGGTCCAATCCAGCGCCGCGCGTAGCCTCCGCTGCCCACGCGCGCTTGATCCGCGAGCCAGTTGAACCCATGCGAAACCCATCCCAGCTCCGCCGCCCGAGCCGCGCCCGCTCGCCGGCGCTCCCCAGCGCGCCACGCCGCCCGGCCCTCGCGTGCGCCGCCGCCACGGCAAATCCTTACCGCCCGGCATCTCCGCCCACCGCCCGCGCCGCCCCGCCCGCGGATCCTCGCCGCCTCCTCCCTCCGGCGCGGGCGCCGCGCTCAGCCGGATCTCCGTCGCCCGCACCCGACCGCGCCGGTGGCGCAGCCGCGCCGCCCGCAGCCTGCAGGCAGCGTCGCCGCCGCGCCTCCAGCGCCCGCCCGCCGCCGCCGCCAGCGCCCGCCTCGCCTCCGACCATCTCCAGCGCCGCCCGGCCTCACGCGGATCTGCGGATCCGGCGAGGCAGCTGAATCCAGCGCCCTCGACCTCCCGGCCACTTCCCGTCCTCCTCGGCCTCATCCTCACCTCGGCCGCTCTCCGTGAGTTCCTCCGTGACTCGCGCCACATGAAGTCCTTTTCTACATATATTTTGTGGCATTTTCATCGCATCACATCTCCGCATCCGTAGCTCCGTTTCTGGCGTGTAATATATCAAATTGTTAGTCTCGGCAGTACATCATCATTTCATTCCATTGCATCATTTTCATTTGAGCTCATCTTGATGCCGAAATCTGTTGGAAGAGGGCTTGGATCGTTAGTTCGAAATCTTATCGGCCGAGCTCTTTTGTCATTTTGCCATGATTAATGTGTGCATCCTATGAGTATGAGCTCTACATGAATGTTGGATTTGCCATGCCATCTTTCCAGGGGTGTTGACCATGTATTTTTGTGAGTTGTGTGCTGAGTGTATCAAGCTTGTAAAGTAGGGTAGTTGCTGTTGCTGTTTTCCTGACAGATTCTGTTATATTTTGATGCCATGTTAACATGCTTCTAGTAATAATTCTATGTATAATCTGGAGATGCTCTATAAACATGTTTTGATATACATGTCTTGCTCTATCCATTCATGCTCTTGGTTGCAATTATAGCCTGCTGGAACATGTTCATTTCTTGCTCCAAAGTTGCTAGAAAATGTTGCCTGACAGATTGTTTGCATGAGATTCAATTTTCACGAGGTCGTTGTAGTTGATCCGTGTATGCTATGACCTTGCTCTTGCCATGCTTAGCTTCATAAACATGCCTTCTTGCTGTTGGTTGCCTTTCCATGCCATGTATTGCTCTGTAGTGAGTGGTTCGAGCTCACGAACATGCCTACTAATCGTTGTTTCTGCCATGTTCAAATCTGTAATAAAACTTGCCATGTTTACATGGGTGCCATCATATTTTCTATGCCTTTTTGGCTTATGGTCAGTAAGGGTCTTTTGATATATGCTATTAGTAGTTTCATGCCATGCCTTTGTTTGCCATGATAAGTTTCTGTAACATGTTGTTTGATAGCTCTAAACATTGCAACTTTGATGTTATTTACGCTAAAAGTCTGAAATTGTTATTACTTGCAATATCTCCATGTCATTTTGAGCATGTTCTAGTTGTTTTTGGAGATAGCTCAGTGTTCATGTTTTGTTATGCTTTACGTGTACTTCATGCCCATGCCTTTTGTTATTATGTTGGGATGCTGCAGCATATTGTTTTGATGCTTGTAAGATGCCTAGTTGCTGTTTTGGACTGATTGTTGATATGACTTGTATATTGTGCATGTGTTGAACCGTTGCTCCGTTTTGAATGTGCTCTATATGAAACTTGCTTGTTTTTGCATGTAGCTTCATATTATCATGTTGCATCCTTGTTTTGGTGTGTTCGCTTCATGTTTGGGTGCATTTTGCATCAATGCCATGTTTAACTTGTGTTGCTCATATCTTCTAGCCCGTAGCTCCGAATCTAATGAACTTTATATGTAACTTGACTAGAATTTCGTGTATATCATCTTGGTGCATCTTAACTTGCTGTTTAACAACTTGAACATAATGTTTATTCAGTTCTGGACCAATTTCGAAATTCGCATATGAGGACTTACCGGAATTGTTATATGTTGTTTCCGACCTCATTTAAACTTGCCTTGATGTGTACTCTTGTTTGCATCATCTTTTGACATGAGTAGCTTCATGTAGCTTGGTCATGCATCATGCTTGTTGTGAATCATGCCTTGCTCATGTGTGGTGTGTTTACCTATGTTGTGTGCTTCTTCTTGTTAGTTCTGTTTAGTTGCGTTAAGTGAGGATTAGTTCGTCTACGTTTGGTTCGGCTTCATCCGTTCATCTTCTTCATGGACTCGTTCTTCTTCCTTGCGGGATTTCAGGCAAGATGGCGCTACTTGGATCTCACTACTATCATTGCTATGCTAGTTGCCTCGTTCTTTAGCTATCTTTGCTACCTATTACTGTTTGTCCAGCCATCCCATATTGCCATGAACCTCTAACCTTTGACACCATTCCTATGCATACCGTTGTTTGGCTATGTTACCGCTTTGCTCAGCCCCTCTTATAGCGTTGCTAGTTGCAGGTGAAGTTGGAGATTTCTCCATGGTGGACAGGGTTTATGTTGGGATATCACAATATCTCTTATTTTATTAATGCATCTATATACTTGGTAAAGGGTGGAAGGCTCGGCCTTATGCACAGTGTTTTGTTCCTCTTGCTGCCCTAGTTTCCGTCATACGGTGTTATGTTCCCGGATTTTGCGTCCCTTACAGCGGTCGGGTGATTTATAGGACCCCCTTGACGGTTCGCTTTGAATAAAACTTGTCCAGCAAGGCCCAACATTGCCTTTACCATTTGCCTCACCACCACCTACTTTTTCCCTTGGAGTCGCTCTCTCGAGGTCATCTTTATTTAGCCCCGGGGCGGTGCTTATCTAAGTGCTGGTCCAAACCGGCGATGTCCGGCGCCCCACAGGCAACAGGTCTATATAACCAGGCGTCTGGCTCATCCGGTGTGCCACGAGCGAGATATGTGCAGCTCCTATCGGGATTTATCGGCCTGTAGGGAGGCTTTGCTGGTCTTGTTTTACCATTGTCGAAATGTCTTGATGTCACAGGGATTAAGGGCTGATCGGGTCTTCTGGGTGAAGGTCTATTCGCCGATGATCGCGAGAGCTTGTCATGGGCTAAGTTGGGACACCCTGCGAGGTATAAACTTTCGAGAGCCGTGCCCGCGGTTATGTGGCAGATGGAAATTTGTTAATGTCGGTTGTAGACAACTTGACACTTGATCCGAATTAAAGCGCATCAACCGAGTGTGTAGCGTGATGGTCTCTTCTCGGCGAGTCCGGAAGTGAACCACGGTTTACGTGTTATGTTTGGCGTAAGTAGGTGTTGGGATCACCTCTTGATCATTGCTAGCTTCACGACCGTTCCACTTGTTCTCTTCTCGCTCTTATTTGCGTTGGTTAGCCACCGTATATGCTTAGCATTGCTGCAACCTCACCACTTTACCCTTCCTTTCCCTTTAAGCTTTGCTAGTCTTGATACCCATGGTAATGGGATTCTTTGAGTCCTCGTGGCTCACGGATACTTCAAAACCAGTTTGCGGTGCCTATGTTACGAAGCGGTGGCGCAACCAAGCTCAAGGAGGAGCTCATTGAAGATCTTGCCCTTTGTGTTGTTTCGTTCTAGTTGATCGATAGTGGAGCCCGGTTAGAATTCGATCGGGGACCTTTATGCATTTGGGGTTCTTCTTCTATTTTGGTTCCATAGTCGGACCTTGATTGTACTGGATGATGTAATGCTTTATTCATGTATTTGTGTGAAGTGGCGATTGTAAGCCAACTATGTATCTCTTTCCTTATGTATTACTTGGGTTGTGTGAAGATTACCTCACTTGCGACATTGCTTTCAATGCGGTTATGCCTCTAAGTCGTGCCCGACACGTGGGAGATATAGCCGCATCAAAGGCGTTACAAGTTAGTAATCGAGCCTTCCCGACCTTAGGAGCCTTTGCTTGATCGTTTTTAGCGGCGAGTTGTGTCTAGAAAAATGTTTTGAGTCATTTAGGAATTATATATCGGAGGTTTAGGAATTCTTTTTACTCCTCGGTCCTTTGACCTTACGGTGAGGTATCTGGCGTAGAGTTTTGACTCTTCTCTTCTCAAATTTCACTAAAAAATTTTATAGGATCACGCGGGTATCTTGGAATCGTTAGATATTCTTATAGCGAGAACATTGTTCTTGGTGCCTCGACATTTAGGGGTTGTGGCGGTGTCTGGGGAGTTGAGCTCCTAGGTGTTGTCGTCATAATTTTATCGTTGCGATTCTGGAATACTGAGTTTAGTATGCCGACATGAAAATCTCTTTTATGCGTTGTTGGTGAGATAACCCGCTAACTTGATCTTGAGGTGAGTGCGGGAGTATTGCCATGACTTCGTATAACGGATGCTTTTGAAGGTTGAGGTGAAGCGATTTCGAAGGTTTCTTGGTTATGTGTTGTGGATGGATACAGTTGGATGTAGGGATTGTTAGTTTGGGTGAGATATATTGCTCTCTGTATCCCCAACACCAGATTGCATAACGAGAAAGTTTGGGGTTTCGTGAGTGAAATTCAAGTAGCTCTTAGGATATCTTTCCGGCGGATGTATGATATGAAATTGGGGTTCGGCGTCTAGTGGTCCGCCTATTCACGGTTGGTTTCTGATGGTCTCGTTGTGTGCGAAAAGTCCTTGGCTATGCCGACTTCGGGGCGCCGTATGTCATGTGCCTTTGCCTTGTACATGATGGTGCTGTCTGATTGAGCCCGTGTAGGCCCCACCACGAAAACTTGGACGAAATCTCTATCATATGTTTGTTCGGCTTATTCGCAAGCCAGTCCTTTGTTTTGTTTTGAGTTGTGGTATTGAGTTGCTTCAAAGTCAAATGTTGATTCCATACCTTTCGAAATGGTGTTCTCATACTCCGATGTGAATACCAATCCTTCTCGACAATCGAGATTGTCATGTCAATCCTTTTCAACGGCGTGCTTCTCTTCAAGTGGATCCGATCACTTCAACATCAGCAAGACCAAAAGTGTTCCCGAAATCTCGCCCAAAAAGGACGTTAGTAATTCCAAATGGGACTACAGGATGAAAACAATAGTTTTGGCTAAAGTTTGAGATTCGATGGTGCCGAGATCCGCTTGGTCATCAGTGTTACGAGCCACAACCATGTCTAGCTAGAATAGTGTGTTAGGCTCAAAGAGAAGAAACAGGAATAAACCGATGATAGAATTATCATACCGAGGCAATTCACCGAACCAATGTAAAATCCTCAAAATCCTCGTAAACGCTTTTCAAAATCCTCAAAAGCCAATAAAAAAGTTACGGGTTTTAAAATCTGGAGGCAAAAAATTCAAAAATAATTATTTGAAATATTTGCACACAAACCCGAGAAAGTGTTCCGAAATCTTGGCCCAAAAAAGGACTTTAGTAATTTAAAAGGACTACAAGATGAAAAACAATAGTTTTGGCGTAAAGTTTGAGATTCGATGGTGCCAGAGATCCATTTGGTCATCAGGTTACGAGCCGCACCCATGTCTAGCTAGAATAGTGTGTCGCTCAAATAGAGAAGAAACGGGGAACAAGCCGATGAAAACTATCATACCGAGGGAATTCACCAAACTAACAAGAATGATAATGTGTTCCGATCGAGCGGTTTAGAAAACTATTGAAGACTCTAGGGAATAAAGATGGAATGACTTCTAATTTTAGGTCCGTATGGTTTGAAATACTTGCACAAAACCGCATAAAGCGTTCCCGGAAATCTCGCCCAAAAAAGGACGCTTAGTAATTCTAAATGGGACTACAGATGAAAACAATAGTTTTGGCGCTAAAGTTTGAGATTCGATGGTGCCGAGATCCGCTTGGTCATCGGTTACGAGCCGCACCCATGTCTAGCTAGAATAGTGTGCGCTGGCTAGAGAAGAAACGGGAACAAGCGATGAAAAATTATCATACCGAGGGAATTCACCAAAACTAACAAGAATGATAACGTGTCGACGAGCGGTTTAGAAAACTACCGAAGACTCTAGGGAATAAAGATGGAATGACTTTAATTTTTAGGTCCGATGGTTTGAAATATTTCACACAAACCGCATAAAGCGTTCCTCGGAAATCTCGCCCAAAAAGGACGCTTAGTAATTCTAAATGGGACTACAAGATGAAAAACAATAGTTTTGGCTAAAGTTTGAGATTCATGGTGCCAGATCCGCTTGGTCATCAGTGTTACGAGCCACAACCATGTCTAGCTAGATAGTGTGTCGCTTAGGCAAGAGAAGAAACAGGAATAAATCGATGATAGAATTATCATACCGAGGCAATTCACTTAACAAAAATCCTCAAAATCCTCGTTAAACGTTTAAAATCCTCAAAAGCCTAAAGTAAAAAAAGTTACGGGCTTTAAGATCCGAGGCAAAAAATTCAAAAAATTATTTGAAATACTTGCACACAAACCCGAGAAAGTGTTCCGGAAATCTCGACCAAAAAGGACTTTAGTAATTCTAAATGGGACTACAAGATGAAAACAATAGTTTTGGCTAAAGTTTGAGATTCGATGGTGCCAGAATCCATTTGGTCATCAGTGTTACGAGCCGGCCCATGTCTAGATAGAATAGTGTGTCGCCAAGCAGAGAAGAAACGGGGAACAAGCCGATGAAAAATTATCATACCGAGGGAATTCACCAAAACTAACAAGAATGATAACGTGTTCACCGAGCGGTTTAGAAAACTACCGAAGACTCTAGGGAATAAAGATGGAATGACTTCTAATTTTAGGTCCGTATGGTTTGAAATACTTGCACAAACCGCAAAAGCTGTCCTCGAAATCTCGCCCAAAAAGGACGCTTGGTAATTCTAAATGGGACTACAGGATGAAAAACAATAGTTTTGGCGCAAAGTTTGAGACTGATGGTCGAGATCCGCTTTGGTCATCAGTGTTACGAGCCACAACCATGTCTAGCTAGAATCGTGTTCGCCTGTGCAAGAGAAGAAACAGGAATAAACTGATGATAGAATTATCATACCGAGGCAATTCACTGTAACTAACGTAAAATCCTCAAAATCCTCAAGAAACGTTTCAAAATCCTCAAAAGCCAATGAAAAAAGTTACGGCTTTTTAAGATCTGAGGCAAAAAATTCAAAAAAATTATTTGAAATATTCACACAAACCCAAGAAAGTGTTCCGGAAATCGGGCCCAAAAAGGACTTTAGTAATTCTAAAAGGGACTACAAGATGAAAAACAATAGTTTTGGCGCTTAAAGTTTGAGATTCGATGGTGCCGAGATCCATTTGGTCATCAGGTTACGAGCCGCACTCCATGTCTAGCTAGAATAGTGTGTCGGCCTCAAAGCTAGAGAAGAAACGGGAACAAGTCGATGAAAATTATCATACCGAGGGAATTCACCCAAACTAACAAGAATGATAACGGTTCGACGGAGCGGTTTAGAAAACTACCGAAGACTCTAGGGAATAAAGATGGAATGACTTTAATTTTAGGTCCGATGGTTTGAAATATTGCACACAAACCGCACGTAAAGCTGCTCTGGAAATCTCGCCCAAAAAAGGACGCTTAGTAATTCTAAATGGGACTATGATGAAAAACAATAGTTTTGGAAGTTAAAGTTTGAGATTCGATGGTGCCGAGATCCCATTGGTCATCAGTGTTACGAGCCACAACCATGTCTAGCTAGAATAGTCCTGTCTGCCTGTCAAGAGAAGAAACAGGAATAAACTGATGATAGAATTATCATACCGAGGCAATTCACCGAACCATAAAATCCTCAAAATCCTCGCTCAACGTTTCAAAATCCTCAAAAGCCTAACAAAAAAGTTACGGGCTTTAAGATCCTGGAGGCAAAAATTCAAAAAAATTATTTGAAATACTTGCACAAAACCCGAGAAAGTGTTCCGGAAATCTCGCCCAAAAAGGACTTTAGTAATTTAAAAGGGACTACAAGATGAAAAACAATAGTTTTGGCGCTTAAAGTTTGAGATTCGATGGTGCCAGATCCATTTGGTCATCGTGTTACGAGCTGCACTCCATGTCTAGCTAGAATAGTGTGTCGCTCAAGCTAGAGAAGAAACGGGAACAAGCTGATGAAAAATTATCATACCGAGGGAATTCACCAAACTAATAAGAATGATAACGGTTCGACCGAGCAGTTTAGAAAACTACCGAAGACTCTAGGGAATAAAGATGGAATGACTTCTAATTTTAGGTCCGTATGGTTTGAAATATTTGCACACAAACCGCACGTAAAGCTGCCTCGGAAATCTCGCCCAAAAAAGGACGCTTAGTAATTCTAAATGGGACTACAGGATGAAAAACAATAGTTTTGGAAGCTTAAAGTTTGAGATTCGATGGTGCCGAGATCCGCTTGGTCATCAGTGTTACGAGCCACAACCATGTCTAGCTAGAATAGTGTGTCGTGCTCTGCAAGAGAAGAAACAGGAATAAACTGATGATAGAATTATCATACCTAGGCAATTCACTCGAATCATCAGAAAATCCTCTCAAAATCCTCATAAACGCTTTTCAAAATCCAAAGCCAATGTAAAAAAAGTTACGGGCTTTTAAGATCTCGAGGCAAAAATTCAAAAAAAATTATTTGAAATATTTTACACAAACCCGAGAAAGTGTTCTTGTAATCTTGGCCCAAAAAAAAAGGACTTTATAATTCTAAAAGGGGACCACAAGATGAAAACAATAGTTTTGGTGCTTAAAGTTTGAGATTCGGCGTTGTGAGATCCATTTGGTCATCAAAGTTACGTAGCTGCACTCTAAGCGTCTTAGCTGTATTAGGTGTGTCCTGCCCAAAGCTAGATAAAAGAAACTAAATAAGTCGGCGAAAAATTATTACATCGAGGGAATTCAACTAAAACTAACAAGAATGATAACCAGTCTGATCTGAGCGGTTTAGAAAACAAATGGAAGACTCTAGGGAATAAAGATGAAATGACCTTTCTAATTTTAGGTCCGTATGGTTTCAAATACTTGCACAACAACTCGCACGTAAAGCTGCTCTAAATCAAATCCAAAAAGAACGCGTAGTAATTTTAAGTCGGGACTATGATGAAAAACAATAGTTTTGGCGCTTAAGCAGTTTGAGATTTTACGATGCTATAGATCCGCTTGGTCATCGTAGTGTTACGAACCACAAACCATGTCCTACAGTAATAGTGTGTCAAGCTCAAGCAAGAGAAGAACAAAGGAATAAACCGATAAGGAGAATTATCACATCGGTGTACTTCACTCGCAATACCATAAAAATCTCAAAATCCTCTTAAACGCTAAATCTCAAAAGCCTACCGTAAAAAAAGCTACGGCCTTTTAAGATCTGGAGGCAAAAAATTCAAAAAAAATTATTTGAAATATTGCTTAACATTAAACCAGGAGAAAGTGTTCGCGAAACTCGCCCAAAAAAGCGACTTTAGTAATTCGTGGTGGACTACAAGATGAAAAACAATAGTTTGATACAAGTTAAAGTTTGAGACTCATTGGTGCCGAGAATCCATTTGGTCATCAGTGTTACGAGCTGCACTCCAAGTTCAGCTAGAATAGTGTCAAGTGCTTGGCAGAGAAGAAACGGTAAAACAAGCTCATGAAAAATTATCATACCGAGGGAATTCTACCAAAATCAACAAGAATGATAACGTGGTTTCGGATCTGGAGCCAAGCCAGGAAACCACCGGAAGACCTTAGGGGATAAAGATGGAATGATTTCAATTTTAGGGTCCGTAGACTGGTTTCGAAATACGGTGCTGCCAAACCGCACGAAAGCTGCCTCCAGGAAATCTCGCCCAAAAAAGGACGTGCTAGTAATTCTAAGGACTACAAGATGAAAACAATAGGTTTAAGTGCTAGTTTGAGATCGGTGGTGCTGATCCATTGGTACCGTGTTACGAGCCGCACCTGCCTAGCGAGAATAGTGTCGTGCTCAAAGCTAGAGAAGAAACGAACAGTCGGCTCGTGCAATTATCATACCGGAATTCACTCGTAACTAACAGAAAACCTCAAAATCCTCGTAACGCTTAAAATCCTCAAAAGCCTAATGAAAAATTACGGGTTTAAGATCTGAGGCAAAAATTCAAAAAAATTATTTGAATATTGCACACAAACCCGAGAAAGTGTTCGGAAATTCGCCCAAAAAGGACTTTAGTAATTTAAAGGACTACAAGATGAAAACAATAGTTTTGCTAAAGTTTGAGATTCTGGTGGAGATCCATTTGGTCATCGTTACGAGCCACCCATGTCTAGCTAGAATAGTGTGTCGGCCCAAGAAGAAACGGGAACAAGGATGAAAATTATCATACCGAGGAATTCACAAACTAACAAGAATGATAACGGTCTGAGTTTAGAAAACTACGAAGACTCTAGGGAATAAGATGAATGACTTCTAATTTTAGGTCCGATGGTTTGAAATACTTGCACACAAACCGCGAAGCTGCCTCGAAATCTGCCCAAAAAGGACGTTAGTAATTTAAATGGGACTACAGATGAAAAACAATAGTTTTGCGTAAAGTTTGAGA
>JAHHZJ010007384.1:0-19086 GCA_021437245.1 Aegilops speltoides | reverse complement strand
TTTGTACTTTCGCTTGGTAATGATTCTAATGTTCATGAGAATATGATGCTTAAATTGGATACATTTGTTTTGCTTACAAATGAAGGGCCTAGCTTGGAGAAGGATGAACATTGGAGCAAGAACAAGCATGGAGATGATGGCATGCTAAGGGGACAAGAATGGAGTTACAAGTGATGATTTTAGGACTTTGAAGCCACCATAATGAGTGCACGAAGCCTTGGACGAAATATACAAGATGCCACTCATAAAGTTCGTCCAGAGGCTATTCTAGGTGTCGCACCTTATTATTGGGCCAGGCCCATGTAATTTCGAAATACATTAGTATAGGCTATTTTAGAGTCCGATGTGAGGGGAAACAAGAGATAGGTTAGTTTCGGACCCTCCACCAAGGGCCACGAAATTCACCCTCTTCCTCCATATATACAGCCCTTAGGGCACCGTTAGACTTGGGTTTTGTTTAGATTAAAAGTTCGCATAGCTGCAACTTCACAGATTGCTTGTGTTCCACGACTGCATAAAGGCATCAAGTAACCCCACCTTGATCAATAAAGCTTTCATCTTATATTCGCAATATCCGATTGCAATCTCGCTTGCTTGTTCTTCGCTTGTCGCAGGAAATAGACCTCGGGGTCGTTGATCGGTTCGCTCGGGTCAATAACCTCTGAGTTGGTTTAGCGAGCATACGCCGACGCCCTCGACGTCAGTCGGATCGCCAAAGTCGACTTCCACCAAAGCAAATCCACCATCTCATCGAAGACGGGACACCTTTGCCTCTATCAAGTGGTATCGATTTGTGTTGACGGTGAGATTTTACAGCTTTTCGTAGTTTAGATCGAGTCCGTTTTCATACCTATAGTCCACTTAAAAAGCCAAAGAAAATTAGGTTAGTTCATCCCGTCCAACCAATCTGAGCCTTTGCATAATCTTTTTCAGATTTGCTTTGTTGAATTTAGTTGCATCGCCGTGTCAAGTTGTGGTCTTAGCGCCTAGTCTTTTAGAGTTTCGAGTTCGTTTCACAAGTTGTCACGTCCGCCACGCCATATACCACCACCACATATTCACCGCCAATCCAATCCATATACGCCACCACATATCCGCCACCATTACGCCTATCCGAGTCCACCGCAACATATATCCTCCACCAATCCGAAGTTCCACCATTCATCTCCGCCACCACCAAGTTCCACCGACCATCTCCGCCACCAACCGAAGTTCCACCAGATTCATCTCCGCCACCACCCTAGTCCGAGTCCAAGAATTGTTGCATTGTTCTCGATTTCCGATCACGCGAACCCGAAGTCGTGATACAGAGGACTCCCAACTTCCAAGCCATCCGCAGAAGAAAAATAGTTCCAGTTCAAAAAAAAACTAAGTCCGAAATTCGCTAGGCGCTTTAGACCATTGTAGACTTTTCCAAAAAATTTTGAGCAAAAAAAAAAAAAGAGGAAAAAAGGCAAAAAAAGAAAAAAAGAGAAAAAAATTCGAGTGTGCTCCTCCTTGTTTACGCAGGCCGTGATTTTGTTAGTGTTCTAGGCTCACGCCTCTAGCACGGCTCCAGCCTAGGACCAAAGCAAGATCACAGTGAGTGTTTATTCAACTTTGCATCTCCAATTGATTATTGCCGACATTTTTGCTACCATATCATAAGCCTTCCCACCCACATACATCTACGCCGATGCTTGATTCTCCCCTGTAATCGCTATATCCAAGCTTTGAGAGTTTTTGACTACAACGGTTGCATCACCACCGTCCGGTAAGAACCGGTAAGAATTTGAGATTTGCTTGACGGGTTTGTGATACACCACCACCACTTCTTAGTATCTATAGGATCATATTCTTGTGTGTTTCTATTTTGCTAACCATGGTAGGATCATGTCGATGAGACGAGGAGAACCCGATTTAACAAACACTACATGATAAGTTTCAAGAAATGATGATTGGACAAAAAGATGTGCAAACAGATTTGACGAGGCCATGGAGAAGATAGATGGCATTGAGAAGACGTTGAAACAAAGCTTGATAGCAAGTTTGATGAATTGCTTATGATTTTCCACAACCACCGCCGCTGCACCTATCGCACTGAACGACAACAACTACGCCCTTCCGAATCAAGATGGACGAGCTCAGCGGTTCCTATTGAGCCGACAAAATTTCGTGCCGGCCATCGCAGTTGGCCTCCCATCCGCCTGGTATCGAGGAGGATGATTATGTGGAAGATTACGAGGATGAGGTTGATCAACATCGAACCACGTCAACCACCAAAGACTACAACCACCGTGTCGCCCACATGCAAATAATGGCAATGTTAGGGCTCCTCAGTACGAGATCATGACCATCTCCCTAAACTGAAATTGAATATTCCACCATTTGAGGGTAGATATGTTCCTCGATATATATCTTACTTGGGAGTTAGAAACCAACAACGATTTACATGTTTACAATATCCCGAGGAGAGACGGTTCCGCTGCTTGTGCTTTCACTAGCTTTGCATGTGTTTGGTGGTCCAACATTGTAGATTATATCCTGCTCCAACTACTTGGGCTGCTTTGAAAACTGCTATGCATCAGGTTCCACCATATTATCAACGTGAATTACTTCAAAATTGCGCGCTTAAGACAAGGTAAAAATTTCGAGAAGAATATTATCAAGAATTACAAACCGGCTTGATTAGATGTGGTATTGTTGAGGAGAATGAAATTTGGCTTTCCGGTGGATTAAATAGAGATATTCGGACCATTCTAGACTATAAGGATTATAATAATATCACTGCTTATTCCATCTTGCTTGTAAAGTGAACGTGAAGTGCAGATCGACGTATTGGCGCCGCACTAACTTTTTCCGCAGTCGACCTTCATCATGGACACCACGGCATCATCTACTTCCACGCACCATCACCTCCTTCGGCACCTCCAACCGGATACAAGAAAGGTGCACAACCACCACTATTCCGCCAAGAGCACACCGTCGGGTTCAAGAAGCTCTTCTTCTTCCATGGCGCCAACAAAGGCACACAAGGATATTATTTGTCGCTTTAAGGGAAGAGGATTTTTAGAGAGTGCAAACAGCTGGATGATTGCACCGAGGATGGTGGGTATGAGTCCGCTTAGTGACTATGATGAGGAGACTTTGGCCTTATTACACATGAGGAACACGGTGGAGATGATTCTGATCATGAGACACAAACATGGCAAGATGCCGACAATGAATGTTTAGTGTCAACGGTTTTGAGTGGGTTACAGTCAGCAAAATCGAGGATAATTTGTTCCATACAAAGGAGTTGTGAAGGAACGCTCTATTCGGCCATCATAGATGGAGGGAGTTGCAAAACTTGGCTAGCATGGAGATGGTGGAGGTATCTCACCACAAGACCACATCCACATCCTTACTACATCCAATGGTTCAACAACAAAGGGTTAAGGTAACACGACTGCGTGCATTTTAGTATCTCTACATATGCATTATGTTGATTGTGATGTGGTACCTATGCAAGCATGTTCCTTGTTACTTGGAGCCATGGCAATTTGATAAAAATTTCAGACACCAAGAAACAATCAGATACCTTGTTCATAAGGATAAAAATATTACTTTGCTTCCTATGACTCCGAGTCCATTTTGAAAGATGATATTAATAGAGCTAATAAAGCAAAACAGAAAAATAAGAGTGAAAATCAGATTTGGGAAAAGAATTTGAGCAACACATGAAGCCTTAATAAACCATCTACGTGTTTAAATTAAATTGAAAAGTGCATGTTTACTTGCCACCAAACTGATATTGATGAGCTAGATTTTAGCAAATCTATTCGCTATGCTTTTGTGCAAAGAGGCATTATTTTCATTCGAGGACGGTTTTCCTCTTTGCCCCTCCGCACTAACATTTTGCGAGTTCACCGACGCCTTCCACAAGACGGCCCCAGATTACCACCTATTCGAGGGATTGAGCATCAAATTGACTTAACTTGCATCATTACCCAAACGGCACCATACCGCACAATCCAGAGGAGACGAAGGAGATTAGCCAAGCAGGGAGCCTTTCGACAAAGGTTATATACGTGAACTTTAGTCCTTGTGCTTCCCTATTATTCTAGTGAAAAGGATGGTAGCCACGATGTGTGTTGATTGTAGAGGCATCAATAATATTACTATTCGTTATCGCCACCCTATTCCTAGGCTAGATGATATGCTTGATGAATTGAGGGCTCTAAATATTCTCCAAAGTTGATTTATGGTGGATACCATCAAATTCGATGAAATTGGGAGATGAATGGAAAACAGCATTTAAAACTAAGTTTGGATTATATGAGTGGTTAGTCATGCCTTTTGGGTTAACTAATGCACCTAGTACTTTCTGAGATTAATGAACAAGTTTTGGCTTTCATTGGACGATTTGTGGTAGTCTATTTTGATGATATATTGATTTAAGCAAATCTTGAAGAACATTTGGAACATTTACGGTTGTTTTTAATGCTCTACGTGATGCACGCTTGTTTGGTAACCTTGGGAAGTGCATTTTGCACCGATAGTATCTTTTCTTGGCTATGTTGTTACTCCACGGAATTGAAGTTGAAAAGCCAAGATTAAGTATTGAGAGTTGGCGACCCAAAACGGTCACACAAGTGAGGAGTTTTGGCCTCCTGGTTTTATAGGCGTGAGAGATTTCAGCACCATTGCGCACCTCTCAACGAGCTTACAAAGAAGGATGTGCCTTTTGTTTGGGGTACCGGGAAGAAGCCTCAGTTGAAAGATAAGTTGACACATGCCCTTTACTCCAACTTCCCGATTTTAATAAGACTTTTGAGCTTGAATGTGATGCTAGTGGAATTGGATTAGAGGTGTGTTATTACAAGATGGCAAACCTGTTGATACTTTTCTAAAAATTGAGGGCCTAGTCTAATTATTCTACTTATGATAAAGAATTATATGCTTTGTTCGGACTTTAGAAACATGGCAACATTATTTATGGCCCAAAGAATTTGTTATACATTCTGATCATGAATCTTTGAAACATATTAAAAGTCAAGCTAAATGAATCGTAGACATGCTAAATGGGTTGAATTCATTGAGACTTTCCTTATGTCATTAAACACAAGAAGGGTAAAGAAAATGTTATTGCCGATGCATTGTCTCGTCGCTATACTATGCTTTCACAACTTGACTTCAAAATATTTGGCTTGGAGACCATCAAAGATCAATATGTGCATGATGCTGATTTTAAAGATGTATTGTAGAATTGTAAAGAAGGAAGAACATGGAACAAGTTTGTCGTTAATGATGGATTTGTGTTCTGTACAAGCTATGCATTCCAGCTAGCTCCGCTCGCTTTTGTGTTGGGAGGCGATGGAGGAGGACTAATGGGACACTTTGGCGTGAAGAAGACGGAGGACGATTTGCTACACATTTCTTTTTGGCCAAAGATGAGACGGATGTTGAGCGTTATTGCTCGCCGCACTACATGTCAAAAAGCTAAGTCACGACTCAATCCTCATGGTTTATATATGCCTTGCCTGCACTCTAGTGTTCCTTGGGAGGATATATCTATGGACTTTGTTTTAGGTTTACCTAGAACAAAGAAGGAGGGATATATTTGTTGTCGTGGATAGATTCTAAAATGTCACACTTTATACCATGTCATAAAAGCGATGATGTCATTAATGTTGCTGATTTGTTCTTTCGTGAAATTATTCGCTTGCATGGTGTGCCAAATACTATTGTTTCAGATCGTGATACTAAATTTCTTAGCCACTTTTGGAGATGTTTATGGGCTGTTGGGGACTAAACGCTTTTAGTACTACTTGTCACCCCAAACCGATGGACCAACTGAAGTAGTTAATAGAACATTGTCTACTATGCTTAGGGCTGTTCTAAAGAAAAATAAGAAAATGTGGGAGGAATGCTTGCCTCATATTGAATTTGCTTATAATCGCTCATTGCATTCTACTACTAAGATGTGCCTTTGAAGTTGTGTATGGTTTCTACCTCGTGCACCTATTGATTTGTCGCTCTTCCATCTTCGAGAAGGTTAATTTTGATGCTAAAGAACGGTTGAATTGATTTCAAAATGCATGAGTTAACTAAGGAAAACATTGAGCGTATGAATGCTAAATATAAACTTGTGGAGATAGGGTAGAAAACATGTGTGTTTGCACTGGAGATCTTGTTTGGTTACATTTATGTAAGGATAGATTTCTGATTTGCGCAAATCAAAGCTAATGCCACGTGCTGCTGGTCCCTTTAAGGTGTTGAAAATAAATGATAATGCATATTAACTTGAGGCTGCCTCGCAGATTTTGGGGTTAGTCCCACTTTTAACATTGCAGATTTGAAGCCATATTTGGGTGAGGAAGATGAACTCACGAGGACGACTTCATTTCAAGAAGGGAGGATGATGAGGACATCAATACCATTGTTACACCCATAGCCCTCGCTATACATACCGGACCAATTACTAGAGTCACAGACGCCAACTAAATTACCAGTACTTTCGCTTTCTTGGTAATGATTCTAATGTTCATGAGAATATGATGTCGCTTAAATTGGATACATTTGTTTTGCTTACAAATGAAGGGCCTAGCTTGGAGAAGGATGAACATTGGAGCAAGAACAAGCATGGAGATGATGGCATGCTAAGGGGGACAAGAATGGAGTTACAAGTGATGATTTTAGGACTTTGAAGCCACCATAATGAGTGCACGAAGCCTTGGACGAAATATACAAGATGCCACTTCAAAGTTCGTCCAGAGGCTATTCTAGGTGCTGTCACCTTATTATTGGGCCAGGCCCATGTAATTTCGAAATACATTAGTATAGGCTATTTTAGAGTCCGTGTGTGGGGAAACAAGAGATAGGGTTAGTTTCGACCCTCCACCAAGGGCCACGAATTCACCCCTCTTCCTCCATATATACAGCCCTTAGGGCACCGCTAGACTTGGGTTTTGTTTAGATTAAAAGTTCGCCATAGCTGCAACTTCACAGATTCGCTTGTGTTCCACGACTGCACAAAGGCGCCACGTAACCCCACCTTGATCAATAAAGCTTCATCTTATATTCGCAATATCCAGATTGCAATCTCGCTTTGTTCTTCGCTTTCAGCAGGAAATAGACCTCGTGGTCGTTGATCGTGTTCGCGTGGTCAATAACCTCTCGGAGTTGGTTTAGCGACATATGCTGACGCCCTCGACGTCAGAAGTCGGATCGCCAAAGTCGACCTCCACCAAAGCGAAATCCACCATCTCATCGAAGACGACACCTTGCCTCTATCAAGAAGACTGAGGATACTAGCTACACATTTCTTTTGGCCAAAGATGAGACCGGATGTTGAGCGCTTTGTCGTCAACAATGACTACATGTCAAAAAGCTAAGTCACGACTCAATCCTCATGGTTTATATATGCCTTTCATTGCACTCTAGTGTTCCTTGGGAGGATATATCCATGGACTTTGTTTTAGTTTTACTCGAATAAAGAAGGAGGGATAGCATATTTGTTGTCGTGGATAGATTCTCAAAATGGCACACTTTATACCATGTCATAAAAAGCGATGATGTCGTTAATGTCTTGATTTGTTCTTTCGTGAAATTATTCGCTTGCATGGTGTGCCAAATACTATTGTTTCAGATCGTGATACTAAATTTCTTAGCCACTTTTAGAGATATTTATGGGCTAAGTTGGGGACTAAACGCTTTTTAGTACTACTTGTCACCCCAAACCGATGGACAAACTGAAGTAGTCAATAGAACATTGTACTATGCTTAGGCTGTTTTGAAGAATAATAAGAAAATGTGGGAAGAATGCTTGCCTCATATTGAATTTGCTTATAATCGCTCATTGCTTTCTACTACTAAGATGTGCCCTTTGAAGTTGTGTATGGTTTCCTACCTCGCACCTATTGATTTGTCGCTTCCATCTTCTGAGAAGGTTAATTTTGATGCTAAAGAACGTGCTGAATTGATTTTAAAATGCATGAGTTAACTAAGGAAAACATTGTTTATGAATGCTAAATATAAACTTGCTGGAGATAAGGGTAGAAAACATGTTGTGTTTGCACCCGAGATCTTGTTTGGTTACATTTTGGTGATAGATTTCGATTTTAAATCAAAGCAATGCCACGGGTTTGTGGTCCCTTTAAAGTGTTGGAGAAAGTAAATGATAATGCATATAAACTTGAGTCCGCAATTTTGGGGAGTCCCACTTTTAACATTGCGATTTAAGCCATATTCGGTGAGGAAGAATTTTGGACTACTTCATTTAAAGAAGGGAGGATGATGAGGACATCAAACCATTGTTACACCCATCCCCCGGCTATAATACCGACAATTACTAGATCAAAGACGCCAACTAAATTACGGACTTTCGCTTTTGGTAATGATTCTAATGGAGAATATGATGGTTTAAATTGGATACATTTGTTTTGCTTACAAATGAAGGGCCTAGCTTGGAGAAGGATGAACATTGGAGCAAGACACACATGGAGTTGATGGATGCAAGGATCAAGAACGGAGTTACAAGTGATGATTTGGACTTTAAGCCACCATAAGGAGTGCAGAAGCCTTGGACGAAATATAAAGATGCCACTTCAAATATTCGCCATAGGCTATTCTAGGTGCTCACCTTATTATTGGGCCAGCCCATGTAATTTGAAATACATTAGTAAGGCTATTTTTAGAGTCCTAGGTGGGGAAAAAGAGATAGGGGTTTCGACCCTCCACCAAGGGCCAGAAATTCACCTCTTCCTCCATATATTTCCCTTAGGGCACCGCTTAGACTTTGGGTTTTTTTAGATCAAAAGTTCGCCATAGTAAGCTATTTGCTTGTGTTCAACAGCAAAAAGGCGCCATAACCCCACCTTGATCAATAAAGCTTTCATCTTATATTCCAATATCCGATTGCAATCCGCTTTTGCTTGTTCTTCGTTGTCCAGGGAAATGACTGGTCGTTGATCGTGTCCTGGTCAATAACCTTTGGTTTAGCATTTAAAGGCGCGACGCCTCGCAGAATTGATCCAAAGTCGATTCCACCAAAGAAATCCACCATCTCATCGAAGACGGGACATTTTGCCTCTATCAATCATGAAGATGCTCCACCGTAAATGCACAAGTCCCAACAAGCCCTACTTCACCCAAGTCCAAGCTTCAAGAGCACAAAAGAAGACCGAGACACCACCACCAAGACCCATTTACATCAACCACTTTCATCTTCGCCAAGTGCTATCAAGGCATCTTCCCTTTGGACATACGGATCTTCGCCACTTCCCACAGACGACACAACGATTATCAAGTCCAAGGCGAACCCAAGCAGGGTGACACTTCCATCTTCGAAAGCCCTCAAGGACATTTAAAGCATGGGAAACCCTTCGTCATGGAGACAGCCACGAGGTGCCACATCATTGGGCCTCCAACACCAAGACCAAAGAAGGTAGGGGCCATCCCTTCCACCACCATAGGAGTTGAGCATGGAGACATTTGCACCACATCTCCCACACCCACATATGTCGAGATGCCCCATTTGTCATGTGAGGAGAGCCACCACCCCAGAGTTACATGAGTGACTCCACCATTCGTGACATTGAGAGCATTTTATGAGGGATGAGGTGACCACCACTAGCCCCAAATGAGAGCATGCCACACATCCATGTGAGGTTGAGCGCCATTTGAGTGACTCCACCAACCATAAGAGGAGAGCATCCTTGAGGGAGTGAGGAGCCACAAAGACGCCGGAGGAGGTAGGAGACGCAGGCCACATGATTTCTCACTTAAACTCTACCCTAGTGTGTTTTCTTTTTGGTGCTAGGTCTCCCACATGACGACATGCCTACCCTGAGAGTCCATCCCTCCAATGGGAAACCAAATGGTGGAATGATACACCCCCACATGGTTCCATCAAGATGAAATAAACAATGGATCTTTGACACCTCACCCAAAAGACATGAGCGATGCTCCAAAGGAAATAGGTGATGGTGCTTCTTTTCCCACTAGTGGACCCTTTGACATCGATTGTCCCATGATGTCGACTCCACCATTGCCATGCTTCGTGCTAGTGAGACTTCTTCATGCCTTGACTTACCTATTTATGATGAATATGATGATGAGCATGTTGAGTTGTAGTTGTGATGCTATGCTCCATAGGATATCATGTGAAAATTTTTTGGTCACATCGTGTTTGACAAACCTTGAACTTGTCATATGCTATTAGTTAGATCTCCCATATTGCATCATTACAATCTCAACATAGTAATATATGCGCCCCATTAAAATCAATCCCATTTGCACTTATGGCATAGATGACAGATGATGGTCATTGGCTTTTGTTTTCATGTGATGATATTGACATGCCCTTTACATGATTTACGAATTCATTTATGCCATGCCATGATCACATTGAACCAAATATGCTTTGTTTTGATGTTGTTATTTCCATGTGATGTTGCTACTATGCTCTTGAGGAGACCCCATAGTTTCCCATACATATTAGGAGATCTTGATGCATTCCATACTTTGCATGATTCCCATGATAGTGTACACCATATGCATTCCATGAATAACAATGATCTAGATATTGCTGTGATGCATTAAATTTGAGTCTCCATTATGCTATACATAATAACAAACCTATCATAATGGATGACATGTTGCTATATCCGATCTCATTTATTTGGTTGTATTTTGTGCTAAAAACACACGACGCGATTGATGGATGATGAAAATACCACGACACACAATTTTCCTTTGTCTTTGTTTTGTGTAGGTATCATGTATACTCATCAACCTCTCAATCCCAAGAGTTGAAAATGAGCTCTTGAGAGCAACGATGTTTGGGATCCCGTGGACTATCCTTACCACTATTCACTTCGAAGGACACGCGCTCTTCTACTTGGTTTCCACACGCTATGGGCTATTTACCACTTGTCACCTTATGCCCATACTATTGTGTTCACTTTGCATGTTATGCCTTCTATGCCTTTACCATAATTGGACCTCGCTTGCATATACCCATGCTTCACCATTATGATATTCCTATGTATTTGCATGCTTGGTGGAGATCCTTGTTGCTATTGCCATGTTTATCATGTGCCCCATGCTATTGATGCTTGTTGTGTTGGGAGAGTCATGATGACCCATTGCTATTTACATATGGCTTCTCACCAATACATTGATGATATTTTCTCATATCTTGCCGGTTGTGCTATGACATGTGAATTATTCTTGCACACCATTTGCACCAATGACATGCTTGCCATGATTCCTCCTAGTATGTTGCATTTCGCATACTAGCTTGCTTGACTTGATCCATGATTGCTCGCTATGTTGCATCACCCATGTTCTACTCTTACCGCCTTTTGGGTTGATGAATATATGCTCATGCCTCCACATGATATATCTTGATCATTTTCTTGTGTCCATTAGTTCCTCTCTCATATCCACTTGTATTGAGTGCAACCATACTATGCTTATTGATCTTGGAGACTTTGACACCTTACTTGTGATGCATGCTTGTTTGATTGAGCCTCTAATTTGGATGTTCTTACATCATATGCCTCCATACTTTGAAATGCCCCTTGTACTTTCTTATGATGAGCATGATGCTACACTTCTTGGGTATCTTACCACCAATGATAGGTTTTGCATTTCGCTAACCTCATTTGTTTTTCCGAGTGTTTCTATGTTCTTCATTTTGAGGTTTCAAAGGCCCCATTAAACGGATGTGGGCAACAAGGCAACAACAACATCTTACCTCATAAAGGTGAATCTTTTCTTGAGCCACCCCGACACATATTGGACGGGTCACTCTTTTCATTGTTGTTTTTATTGTTTCTACATGATACATCTCGGAACGGAGGAGCACATTGAGACCGCAATGAACCTTCACATTGAGGAGCCCGACTTATTGGATGCATCTTGACTTCCACTTTGCCACGATTGAGCATTGGTACATCAACACCTATATTTGTTGATTGTGCCTACATGTCATGCTCGATGGACATATCATATTCACCACAAGTTTGCACCCTATGCATGGATTGACTCACATTATGCTTGTCTTGTTCATCTATTTCCATGTCATCCATGATATATGAGCTTGGCATTTCTTAGCAAATTTGTTGTGATCTTTCTTGATGGCATATTCATACATCATGATCATTGTCCACCAATTGCATGATAACATATACATATTGAGCATCCATTGCCATGTTCATGCTTTTAATGCACCATCCCATTATGATATCATTTTGCACAATGGTAGAATTTATCGCTTTGTGCACCATGCTAATTACCCCATGAATGCTTTATATCATTCTAGATCATCTTGATAAGCATCATGTGTCTTCCACGATATCTTGCCGCATGCACTATTCTTACATGATGGAACTTCGCGCAACCATTGTATTTCCAGTGTCGCTTGTGTTTGCTCTTTTGCATGTCTATCACCCGAGACACCTTGAGTACCGGATTGGCAATGCTTTCATCTATGTCCACTACAAGTCCGCCCACACAACCGCTTCCATGGTGATGAGGATCACGACCGGGCGATCTTTCCAAGGGGAGGAGATGATGGAGCATCCCACGCTCATCCCCATGTACACCCGACACTCCAAGCCCCAAGGATACATAAGATGAGACCCACTATGCGCCATTAAAAGGTGAATTCACCTCTTCAACGGCACTTTCCACGGGCGAATTTTACCTCATGCATGGACTTGCCTATACTGTTACAACCGAGATGACCATGGAGAATCAAAGGACAAAGACCAAGCATGGAAGAGGAGAAGGAAGAAAACCATGGCCCCGGACATCCGCCCCACCCGAATCCGCCTTCCCAAGCCCAATCCGCCCGACCCCAACCGGCCCCATCAGTAACGCATCCAAGCCGAACTCGCACCGACATCCGCCAGAGGTTACATCCGGGCCCAAACCGCGCCATCCAGAGAGGGAAGGACCAACCCGACACCGCCCACGGACCCGACCTCGTGAAGGCCCAATCCCCGCCTCGTCAAGGGGTAAGACCGGCCGAGGCCCATTACCCTTCCCTTAGGCTATATATACCCTTTCACCTAAGTTTTGGGTTAGCATTGATTAGCTCATATTTGTGTGAGAGCTTTTGCTCATCCATTTTGATACTTCCTGGAGATCACACCCTTCGGAGAAGATCCCCGCGGATTCAAGACCCCATCTAGGGAAGAACATCAAGGCCTCCTCTTGGAGAAGATCCCTTTGTATCCTTACCTTTGTTGATCTTGAACCATGTGCTACCTTTGTGTGATGATCTACCGCGTGGATTGATTCCTTGTCGGTTTAGTGCTTCTCCTTTCCCCGTGTTTCCCTTTGTGCTTTGTTCTTCGTGATTCCCCGAGGATCCACTCCAAACGTGAAAGATCTTCACCTAGGGTTCCACCCACATCATAAGGTTATTTAAAAATGATTGCGCTCGCCTAAAGATAATCCTATCGATATTATTAGCCCAACTCGAGTGCCTTTGTCCCAAGATTGATTTTAATACCTTGGTGGCATATGAATGTTTCCATACAATTAAAAAGAAAAGGGCGGTAAAGAGGGTTTGTGGCATCAAATTAGATATGCACAAAGCATCACCGTGGAGTGGTGTTTAAAGGAAATTATGCTAAAATTGGGTTTTGAGAGTTGGGTGAATTTAATTATGAAATGTATCCTTTGTGGAGTACCGGTCCGGAAATGATGATGAGACGGAGAGCTTTAAACCAACTAGAGGATTGAGGCGGAGATTCCTTTCCCTACTTATTCTTGTTATGTATAGAGGGTTTGATGTTTTAGCTAATGCGAGGAGAATGGAAACATTTCCGATAAAGGTTTGCAGAATGCCCCATCAATTTCTAATCTCCTTTTTTGTATGACTTTGATGCTTATGCAGCCAATCCAAGGAGTGCGGAGGCCAAATCACTTTTGATTTGTATTGTGCCCGGGTAAATGGTTAGTGTTGAAAATCTAGTATATTTTTAGTCCCAATACTAAAGTGGAAGACAAGGCACAAATATGTACAATTTAAATATTATGACCGCCTCAATGACAAAACCTGGTTTCAAAGTGGGTAAAAAGTGATTGTTTCAGCCCCGATCGATCAAATCATTATGAAAATTAGTGGATGGAAGGAAAATTGTTATCTTCTAGAGGGAAGGAAATTTCCCAAATTGTTAGAAGCCATCCCCACCATGCATGTCCGTTTTAAAATTCCAAAAAATTGCAAAGGAATTATTGACGCGATGTCGTAGTTTTGTGGGTGACGAGGACAATCAAGAGGATGCATTGGATGGCATGGTGGAAAATGTGTTCCAAAAGATCAAGGAGGTATGGGCCCAGATATACATGCTTCAACTCGGGCGCTATTAGCCAAAACAAGCGGGCGCCTTTCGATAATCCGGAATCTTTTTGCAACCATCTTGAGAGCTAAATATTTCCCAAGGGAGATTTGATGAACGCAAGTTTAAAGAAGGGATCCTTTACTTGGCAAAGCATTATGGCGGAGGAACCTTTGAGAAAGGGTTATATCCGAATTGGAAATGGACAAAACATTGATATTTGGAGAGATGCGTGATTCCAAGGAATAGGAAAATTATTAATCCTAGAGGTGGGCAACTTCCAAAGGTTTGATCTTATTGATCCAATCACAAATTTCGATGAAGATTTGGTGAGACCTTTTGTCCAATTTATTGCAAACCTCGCATTCCCTTCCTATGGTAATATGTCGGATTTCAACCCGAGCTATACAAAAAATTAAATTATTTGGAGGAATGGAAAAAGAACACGGGGAAATTGAATATACTAAAATTTTAATGTCAATCCTATTTGGGGTAAGATTTAAATTATCGGTCCCAAAAAAGATATTTATTTGGCTAAATGGAACTCACCGTGTGGGTTACACTTGCCAATAGAATAAAAGTTTTTTTGTCCATCTTGTCTCAAGAAGAACAAAGCACATCTTGTTTCGTGTAAGGCGAGGTTTGGGGAAAGCGGGATCGAGGTAATTAAGAAAGCTTGTGTTATTGATCAGGTGAGGCGGTTCTTGAATTTTTACTTGTCCAAAACATCGATTTAATGATTTCTTTGACTTTCAAAAAAAGTCCCGCTTAAGGCCGATTAAAGGGCACCCGGCCCCCCGCAAGCGGGAGTATTTTTGATTGCATTCCCATGAGTAGTTTTGTACCCACACGGACCAATGACAAAATTATGACCGCTTTTAGTGAACATCTTCCATTCAATGGCCCCTGAAAGTACTTCATTTTCCGCGCTTTTGCTTGATTTCAAAAATTTCTTGTCCTCTATGGAGGAGATATCGCTTCCATATATATGCCCGATGCCGTGAATGCCCTTTTTTCCCGGCTTTCACGCGGAGTTACAAATGCCATCCGCAAAACAAGGATAAGGCATATAGTCGCGGATTTTCTTCAATTTAAAATGAGATCCCGGGATCATAGAGCATCCGCAGAAGGTACGCTTGTCCCTACCAGGGGCTAATGTCTATAAAACATAATCTCAATTTTTCAAAAGGAAGTGCCATGGGTTCTAAACTTGTTCAAAAACAAAGGATTTAATGATGTTCCGGACTTTGTCAAAAGTCCGCTTCGATTTGAGGGTACCCTCCCGCAAGCGGGAGTATTTTTTAATTCGTCACGCGAGTAGTTTGTGTACTTTGGGTCCGAACGACCAATGACAAAATTATGACCGTTTAGTGAACATCTCCATTCTATGGCGTTTTGAAAGTACTTCACTTTCTGCTTTTCCTTTTGCCCCAAAATTTTTGTCCTCTATAGAGGAGATATCGCACATATCTATCGACCAATGCCGAATGCCCATTTGTTCTTGGCTTTCATGGGAGTTAAAAGCCATCCCAAAAACAAGGAGAATAAGGCATATAGGGGATTTTTTCAACTTACCCAAATGAGATGCCTTATCATAGAGCATCTGAGAAAGGTACGCTTGTCCCTACCAGGGGCTAATGTCTATAAGCAAAATAATCTCAATTTCCTTCAATGGGCCTGTTAAACTTGTTAAAAAGGATGAATGATGTACTTACTTTCAGGCCAAAAGTCCCGCTTAAGGCAGATTTGAGGGTACCGGCCCCGCACAAGCGGGAGTCTTTTTGATTCACGCTTGGACGCTTAAGTACTTGTGGGTCCAAGGACCAATGACAAAATTATGACCGCTTTAGTGAACATCTCTCCATTCTATGGCAACCATGAAAGTACTTCATTTTTCGGCTTTTTAAGATTCAAAATTTCTTGTCCCATAGAGGAGATATCGCCACATATATATGACCGGCCGGAATGCCTTTTTTCTTGGTTTTCACACATGAGTAAAAAGATTCCATCCGGCGAAAACAAGGAGAATAAGGCATATAATGGATTTTCTTCAAATTAAGGCCAAATGAGATTGTTAGATCATAGAGCATCCGCAAAGGCACGCTTGTCCTACCAGGGGCTAATGTCTATAAGAAACATAATCTCTCAATTTCCTTCAAAAGGAAGTAAATGGGTTCGTAAACTTGTTCAAAAAAAGATTTAATGATGTTTTGACTTTCGTAAAAAAGTCCGCTTAATTTGAGGGCACTGGCCTCGGGCGCAAGGGGAGTATTTTCGATTCACCCCGTCAGGTAGTTTGAGCACTTGTGGGTCCGACACGGACCAATGACAAAATTATGACTGTTTTAGTGAACATCTCTCCATTCTATGGCCCATGAAAGTACTTCATTTTCTCGGCGCTTTTTACCGACGCCCAAAATTTCTTGTCCCCTATAGAGGAGATATCGTTAATATATATACCGATGCCGGAATGCCTTTGTTCTTGGTTTTCACGCATGAGTACAAAGATTCCATCCAAAAAACAAGGAGAATAAGGCAATAGTCACGGATTTTCTTCAAATTAAGGCCAAATGAGATTGTCAGATATAGAGCATCCGCAGAAGGCACGTTTGTCCCCACAATGTCTATAAGAAACATAATCTCAATTTCCTTCAAAAGGAAGTGCAAATGGGTTCAAAATTGTCTCAAAACAATTTAATGATGTTTTGACTTTCGAAAAAAGTCCTCTTAAGGCCGATTTGAGGGCACGGCCCCGCGCGGGGAGTATTTTCTGATTCCAAGGCCCGAGTAGTTTGAGCACTTGTGGGTCCGAACTGATAGAGGCAGGGTGTCCTGCCTTTGGGAGATGGTGGCTATCGCTTGATGAAGTCGATTGACGATCCGACATTTAACGGCGGGACGCCCCTTTAGCAATCGCTAAACCAACTCCGAGAGGTTATCACCCGACCCATCAACTGACCACGGGTCTGTTTCGCAGCAAACGAAGAACAAACAAGAAACTAAGATTGCAATCGGATATTGCAATATAAGAGGAAAGTTTATTGATCAAGGTGGGTTCGGGATTTGTCCGGTCGTGGAACACAAACGGCACGCCGTTGCCTATGGCTAACTTTTAATTAAACAAAACCCAAAAAGCTACTAGATGGATCTACTTATAGGAGCAAGGTGGCGGCCAAGGAGGTGGAGGACGTCCCAAGGCAGCCTAAAATCAACCCTAGGTCGTCCAAGGCCAATCCCAAGAGGAGGTGAAACACCTTGGACTTTAGTTTGACCGGATTCTTGCAGCCGATTGTTTGTCCATAACTGATGCTGGACGATTTTAAGGTGATTCCTTGTGCAAAGAGCATGAAATCTACTTTCCAACAAAAAAGAATCACCCAAATTGGATCCGTATGAAAAATTGTTCGTTTTGGTCATATTTTGAGTCCAATTAATCCAAAAAGATTGACTCTATCTTCCTTCCCAAAATGGTGAAAACTTTTAATGACCAAATTCTCCTTTTCCCTTATTTCAATGTGGAGTCATTGCCCATCACCGAATTAGACAAAAAAAAAAAATTGAATTTTTTTGGATAAATAAATTTTATTGTGTTTCACTGAAATCACCACAAATAATTATCAATATTTTGGTTTATCCAAGGTAGTCATATTATCATCCTCCCTTCTTGAAAAAAAAAGCCTTCCCTCTTAATCTGAAATGTCTAAAAAGGAAAGGTACATGTTGATATGTATCCCACCATTTTTCTTCCCTTGTTTTTTATATGACACTGAAAGATGGTAACTTGTATTTTTATAAAACAAAGAACAAATTGCCAAGAACTAGAAGGAAAATATTAACTCATTTCATATAAAATTTTTATTTTTTCAAAAGATTACATGTTTTAAACCATCCCAAATTGGTGTAAACCTTTTTATTCAAATTTACATGCTAAACATCTTAATAAGCAAACATCAATAGTCATTCGTACGAATCATCACCAAATTAGAGGCATACAAAAGAAAACATTGATTTTTTGCTCAACAAAATTAATGGGGCCCAAATTTTTATTTTTTGTTTATCCATCAAATAAAATCAAAAACCCTAAAATGGTGGTTGAAAAGATGCCAAACATGATGTTTCAAGTAACTGGATGATCATTCTCATGAAAAGGGAAAACTATTTGTCATTCCCTTTATAGCAACTCAAATATGGCCAAATCTGATGTGTGTGTCACAGGGGAATATGTAGTCCTCGCAAAAGGTGTGGTTGTCAAGACCCTATATTGAATAAACATTGTACAACTTGAATGTGACCGTTCTTTTTTGGGCAACATGTGCTTTATTTCGTTTCAAATTTTGCAAGCAAGAAAACAAATGGTCCTAGGAAACACCTTCATGAATTAGATTTAATATTATGGTTTAACCTCCCAAAATCTATCCTAAAATCTTCTTCATTTCAAAATGAAACAAGGTTTTGTAAAATCATAATATTTTGTTAGGGTCAAGTTTTAAATGTTCCATTTTTAACATGCCACGATTAAAAAAATTTAACATTTTGAAGTTTTAAATATAATTTGGTACATAATCGTGGTGCCAAATTTACTCCACCAAACTAGAGATAACCTGAAAAACCAAGCAACCGAATTTTTTACGATAAAATTTGGGAAGAAATATTTTTTTTCTTCCCTTCAATATTTTTTCTCCCTTTTTTCTCCCTCTCATTTTTTTTGCACCTTGATTGGGTAGAAGGTGGGGATGCCCCAAATGAAAAATGAATTATCGAGCCTGAA
>JAHHZJ010007383.1:0-18113 GCA_021437245.1 Aegilops speltoides | reverse complement strand
TGCAGAAAACAAAACAAAAAAACAACAATAAGTATTTTGTTGTAAGTAGAAACAAAATAAAATAAATAAAGCAGGAAAGAAAACAAAAAAAGTGTTTTCAAATTTGAAAAGTAATGGCACTAACAGAAAGTTTATAATTTTCCTAAAACTAAAAGCAAAAAGAATTAAAAATAAAGCAAAAACAAAAGAAAATAAATAATGCAGAAAACAAAACAAAAAATGGAAAAAAATAAAATAGCAACAATAAGTAAAGAAAACAAAAAAAAAAAAGTGCCCCCTCTTGGGCCCCACGGCGAAGGCCCGAAGGCCCATCGGGCAAAGCAAGAGCAAGTAGGCCCATAAGCTGCGGTGAGAGAGAGTTCAAGAGGGAGCGGCGGTGGGGCTTATAAACCACTGCGCTCCCTCTCAACTAGCGAGGTGGGACTAAACTTTGGCCCGATCGCGGGCGACCTGAGGCCTTTGGTCCCGGTTGGTGGCACCAACCGGGACTAAAGAGGCATTGGTCGGTTGGTGCCACCAACCGACTAAAGAAGATTGGTCGGTTGGTGCCACCAACCGGGACTAAAGGTCATGACTTCCGCCCTTTGGGCTGCGAAAAAGAGCCTTTGGTCGGTTGGTGGAACCAACCGGGACTAAAGACATTAGTCCCGTTGGAGCCACCAACCGGACCAATCTCCTTGTATATAAGTAACACCGCAGTTTTGCGAGTTCATCGCCACCGGCCGTTGCTTACGACGACGCTGAGCACATCGACGCCGCCAGCTGCCCGACACCGCCCGCCGTCCCGCCGTCACCGTCGCCGTCGCCGCGCCCGTCGTCGTCGCCGGCCTCCCCGAGCCAGCGCCGTCCTCCCCGAGCCCACGTCATCCTCCCGAGCCCGCGCCGCCGTCGTCGCCGCCAGAGCTCCCGTCGCCGTCGCCCGCCCAGCGCCCAGCGCCCGAGCCCCCGTCGGCGTCGCCCGCCCACAGCGCCGCCACCGCCGTGAGCCGCCAGCAAGACCGGCTCTATTTTTTTTTCATTTTTATTAGTTTAATTTTTTTGTTCAATGTATATATATATATATATACGGTCGCGCTAAACTAAGCGTGCGCGCAAACATCTAATCCTACGCGCCGGTCTCGGTGAGCCGCTCGGGCTGGGCGCAGCCACACATCTGCCATACTAGAGAAAATGAGGGTAAAAGCAAGTGGCAAATATCGTAACAGGTCTAATTTTTGTTACCCTCCCTTGCGCCCCACCTCTGCGCAGCATCTCCGTTTGCTAATTAATCACAGTAAAAAAACAGTGTATATGGTAATGAGATAAATGCTTTACGGATTCCACGTGTCGCACTAAGACCCACGCCTCCTGACACTAAACCGTAAAAGTACTAGCATATGCAGTTATGGAATTGAAAGGCTGCACACACACCACTACTAGGTCCTCTAATCGTAAATGAAAGATCATCTAGTAATTGGTTTATCATATATCGAAAGTAGCATTACCATGCATAGTGCATGTTAGTAAAAAGTGAAGAAACCTCGTAAAAGAGAACACTGATGATAATAGACATCACTACATTACTATGTTCACTTCAGTCTGTTACTACATTCCATTAACTCATTAGTACATGCAAATTTTCCTAATCGTGCACAACTACGTTATGCAGATATTATGCGGAGAGGCGCAATGAACATGGTCCATTACTACATCCCATGAACTCGTTACGATGGATTTTTCTCCCATGCTTTAGCAAATGAAGGTAAAAACACTAGTGAATATAGTAACAAATTTAATTTTCATTACTACAGCCACACAACTCATGATGGTAATAGACATCAGAACATTACTATGTTCCCTTCACTTTGTTACTACACTCCATTAACTCATTACTACATGTGAATTTTCCTAATTGTGGATATCTAGATTTATGCCGAGAGGTGTAATGAAAGGATCCATTACTACATTCCATTAACACATTACGATGGATTTATGGCCCATGCTTTTGCAAATGAAGGTAAGCATACTAGTGAATATAATAACACATTTAACTTTTGTTACTACAGCCATGCGAGTCACCCCCGCCCAACATGTTTATTTCCCTTACTATGTCTCGTTAATATATTACGATGGTTTATTTTCCATCCGGTCTAACCGCTCGCAGGACAGAGGAATAGATGGTTCGGTCGGGCTAATTACCCTGCCGATGGCTGGTTGGCTTGGGTGGCCGGAGCGTACGCTAGCTTATAATGCGCTCGGGAGTACTTTAGCAGGTATATATATATATATATATATATATATATATATATATATATATATATATATATATATATATATATATATATATATATATATATATATATAGCATGCTAATCTAAGCCTGACCGTATCCTACCTTATTCTGCGCGCTACCATTGTACGGGAACTAAATTAGACCTTCCCACTCGCATCGGCTGGATTGGGTCCACTTAATGTGGTGCCAGTGCATTACTAGTTAACTTCATCGTAACCACATGATTAAACGATGGTAAGCATGCTACGCTGGGTTACCAGTTTGGTTAGCCAAGTATTGGTCGTAAAGTATGTGCATTCTATAGTAATACAAGTTGTTTTGCCTTCTGGTGTGATAGTAGTAACGAATTAATTTAGTTACTATATTTTCTAGTGTTGGTTACTACAAGGGGAAATGTGGTTGAGCGTAGTAGTAACTATGTGCCCTAATTATGGTACGTGCCATGGAAGTTGTGAGTGCAACAGTAATTCCATTACTATTGCTTGACCATTCATTTACTATGTGCTTAAATTGTGATGCATGAAGGAGAAGTAGTCTGTGCAGGTGTAACCTAATTAGTATGATTACTATTTCTTTCACCTCGTATTACTATGCAACCTATGGCGCGAGCCCGAAGGTGGTGGGTGCAATGGTAACCAAATTAATTCTTTTACTATATTTTACAATGATTGTTACTATGATTAGAAGAACGCCGGGGATTACTATTCTAGGTAGCTATTTTAGCAGGAATATAATAAAGTCTAGTTTGCGGAGCGGAGTGTTGTGCGTGACTAGCAGTAACAATTTTAATTCCATTACTTTTTTTGCATGCGATTTTACCATCATGATTAGCGGATGGCACGGAGCCACGGGCAGAGGTGGGGCGGAGGTAACAGAAATTATTTGCATTACCATTTTTTCTACTTCTGTTTACTCTCAAACAATTAGCGGGCACGAGGATCGCGCTGATTTAGCGATCGGCGCGTAGAATAAGAGCTTTGCGCTCTCGCTTAGTTTAGCGCCACCATATATATATATATATATATATATATATATATATATATATATATATATATATATATATATATATATATATATATAGTTATGTGTATGTAATGTTCAAAAATTGTTCAGATTATGTTTTTGTTGATATATGTATTTATTGTTCATATGTGTATTAATGTTTTCATATATGCAAGCGATAGATTTTAGAAAAGTTAGGTTTTTTTCTGTTCATAGATTTTTTTGTTGATATTAATTATTGTAGAATATGCAAATGCTTGTATATTCATATGAACAATGCATTAGGCAAAACCTTTGTTTTTTTTCGAAATTTTCTATTTGAACATTTTTTTAAAAACAAGCAATACTAAAAGAATGAGAGGAAAAGGAAAATAAGAAGAGGAAGAAAGGAGAAAAGAGGAGAGGAAGAAGAGGAGAAATAAATAAGAAGAGGAAAAAGAAGAAAAGAAGAGGAGAAGAAGAAAGGAATAGAGGAGAAAGAAGAAATTCTATTTTTCTTCTTCTCCTCTATTCCTTTCTTCTTCTCCTCTTTTTTTCTTCTTTACTTCTTCTTCTTCTTCCTTCTTCCTTCTTCCTCTTTTCTTCCTTTTCCTTAATTATTTTCCTTTCTCGAGGGAGAAGAAGAAAAGAAGAGGAGAAGAAGAAAGAAAGGAAAGGAGATAGAAGAAACTTCAACACGAGGGGTGGTACCGATACCCCTCCCGATAACATTATTTTCCCATGTATATGTATGTCGCGTCGTTGTCGATATAACCCCCTATAGATACAACTGCAGCACCCCCCTCGGCCCTCTCGCTCGACCAAAACTCTCGAGGACACCCAAACTCTAGAGAGAAAACGATGTTGCATGTCTCCTACGTACCCCCTCCCGCCGCGCCCCTACCCGACAAATTAACTCTCTTGAGGCCACCCAAATTTATCAAGTTAAAAGAGCGTTATCGTCGAGGACACCCCAAACCCTTGAAGCTTTGTGTCGAGGCGACCCCAAACCCTAGAGAAGCAGCGTCGAGGCCACTAACATGATTCCTTATTGTGATTAGCTAGCTAGTTCTACGTTTGCCACTATGTACCATGTTTGAATAATAATTGACATGTTGTCAATATTTGCGTAAACTATGGAGCACTCCGAGACGAAGAAAGCGAAGCGATGTTGGGGAAATAATCGCAAATGGAAGTGATGATGTTGCGTCATTTCTCATCGACACCGTTGGTCACCGGATGAAGAAGAGGGCTATGATTATGATGGCTTCGACCCATTAATGCGGTACAAGAGGAGGACTATGTTCATGATGGCTCCGGTGACACAATGGAGGTACAAGACGAAGGAGACCGTCTTGATTGCTCCGGTCACCGAACCGAGTCCGCCGGTATATATATATTAGTTAAGCTCTGTCTTGACAAGTTAATTGATGCATCCATTGTTTTGGTATATGTACACATATTAATTACTGTCGTCTTTCTTCCTTATAATTTCTAGCCCTCCGGATCGAGCACAACTTCGTAAGGAGGCGAGGCCCAAGAAAAGTTGAGCTCGGATGAAAAGTTTGAGATCATAGAAATCGCGCCCGACGGCGAACCGATTGAACCCATCCGGACAAAGAAGGCATTTTACGCTCGGTCACGGGGTTCTTGTTAGGGACAGATCTGATCGAGATCCAGCAATGGTATAAGCACTGCTAAGGATGAAGACGCTGAGGTGTCTTATGTCAATGATATGCAAAAGAAGATCTTTGGGTGAGTGAAGGCAAATTTCACCCTACCGCCAGAGGAGGATCCGGAGAAGCCGTTAAAGAGCAATTAATCAAGTCTTGTGCTCTTAAGAAGATGGCAGGCCTAATGAGGAGGTGGAGGAAAGAGCTGAACCAGTTTGTCAAGAAAAAAGAGACACCAGAATTCATCGGCAAATATGAGAAGATCAAAGATCAGCGCCCGCATTTGTGGCCCACAAGACATCGGAAAAGAGCAAGAAGATGTCGGAGACAAACAAGAAAAATGCTGCGAAGAAGACACTTCACCATCGCAGGGGTCGGTGGCTACCTCAAAGCCCGCCTAAGTGGTCCAAGGCTGAGCATGATCTGCTTGAAAAAGGATCGAACCGAGAGACAATGCGGTGGCGGACCGTTGCGGACTTGGTTCTTCGGGCTGGCGGAACCTTGGACCTATAATAGGCGATGTCGATGGACGGACGAGCAACTGCAAACACCACCAAGAACCTTCGACACTATATCGATGCAGCGCAGCGAGGGATGTTCCTTCAAACAGGGAGAAGGACGAGCTCACAATGGCCCTTGGGAATCCCGAGCACCTGGGCGGACACGAGGCACGCCAGCTCCCTTCCGTGGAAGGTTGGTTTTCCGGACGCAGGGGTTACAAAACCCACGAGAGGAGGAAGAAGCGGAGCAGGACCAAATGCAGGCGCTGCTTGGAAGGGTAATGGGGCTAGAGGATCGAGAAGAGGAACGAGAAGCAGTAGATCGCAACAAACGACATGTCGAAGCTTCCCCCGAAGCTACCCCACCATCTCAGCGGAGAAGCAGCGTTGCTTCCACCGAGTTGCTTCAGCCGGAGCATGTCTTGATGGCTCCTGCTAGCTATCCCGTGGATGGTATCACGGAGTCTCAAAATTGCCACATTATGGCGCGATACATGAGTTTGAAGGTCAAGGCGGCTGTTGGCCAAGTTTATCCTAGTGGACCCGGCACAACTTATCACTGCCAGCCGATTCCAGAAGGATTTGCTAAGGTGATGGTGGATGAAATAACGGAGGGATTTGAGGACCTCGCGCTTGAGCACCCTACCGGTGAAGGGGAGACTAGGCTGGGTTCTTCTCTGAAGACTCCATGCCTATGGCGGAAGGAGCTCATCGACCTTCTGAACTGGACGCCTCCGCCTCCTCCTCCTCCTCCGGCGAGTTAGGGCACTCCGCCTCCTCCACCGCCTCCTCCTCCGGCGAGTGACGATCAGGGCACGCGTGGCGGCACTCCGCCTCCTCCACCGCCTCCTTCTCCGGCGAGTGACGATCAGGGCACGCGTGGCGGCACTCCGCCTCCTTCTCCGGCGTGTGGCGGCACTCCACCTCCTCCTTCTCCGCCTCGCCAGCAAGGGCGGAAGAGACCCGCCGCCACCCCGGCTGCTCCGACGCGTCGTAGTCCTTCTCCTCCGCCTCGTAAGCCAGCACGAAAGAAGACAGACGCCGCAGCCGCTCCGTCTGCTCCGGCGTCTAGCAGCACAAGAAGAGAGAGGCAATACAGATACCGTCCACCTCTAAAGCCTGTAGAGAAGTTACCGTACGAGAGGACCAAGGAGGAAAACAATACGATCGTGCAGGCCCAAGTGAAGGAGTTCTTTGAAGGGGTGAAAGCAAAGATACATCCACCTCCGGAGGAGAAGGTAGATCCGGTGAAAGCAAAGCGCACTCTCGATGCCCTGAGGAAACCACCAAAGTCTCCATTGAGAACCAACTATGAGCGCATTACTGAACAGACATATCTCCAAGCCAAGCGGTCGGGAACTATTGTCAGTGATAAAAGGTTAAAAGAACAACGAGCAAAGGGGAAAAAATTGCCCAGCTTGGCGAACAAGCACAGCAATCGTGCCCCCCGCTCAATGTGTCTAATCCTCACGGGGCGGTGGCGGTTATGGCAATCTTGAAGATTACCCGCCCGACGATGTACTTCCTGATTTCATGGAGGTGGACTTATTCGAATCTGATGCGGGAAGCCTCTCATCAAAGATGAAAAGTCTCTGACAACAATGATGCGAAGATTCCATAGTTGGTACATGAAAACCTGCAGAGAGTCTGAGGGGACGAACACTTTGTATCTGAAAATTAAAGAGGAGCACGACCTCGTTTCAAATGATGTGTTGGCTATTCCATTTGAGGAGTTCTTCAAGTTCTTCAATCAAAAGGCCCTCGATAAATTAATGGTCTTTTGCTACTGCCTGTAAGTACTATTTCTGTCATTAGTCTGTATATATAGCTCGGCTCTTTCATTGCATGTATTTATAATTAATTATCCTCAATATATTATGCAGATTGAAGATCGTCGAGTGCAAAAAAAAAATGAAATCTATGATATTGGGTTCATTAACACAAATATCATAGATGTATTTCTAGTTAAAAAGCGCGTCAAAGAGGCCGAGGACAACTTGCTACAATCGTTGATCAAAAATCAAAACAAAGATACCATACTCTTTCCTTACAACCCGTGAGTGTTACTGTCGTGTGCATATTCGGTTTTCCTTATTACTCGAGCGAGGTTAATGTAATTGATGAGTTATGCATGCGTGTGCAGGTACCATTATATTCTTCTGGAGATTAAGCTTGAGCGTGGACTAGTAACCGTCTTAGACTCCAGACGGAAAGATCCCAGCACCTATGCGGACATGACTGAAATGCTCAGCAAGTAAGTTCAATCGATCATTATCGCACCATATCGGCAACTTTTTGTTCATTTCCTGATATATCAAGTAAAAATAATTATTTTCTTTGTCTTGCAGGGTTTGGAAACAGTTCACCGCACAAGCTCCGGGACTGCCGAAGGAGCTGCGATATGTATACCCGAAAGTAAGTACTACTGGCGCATCTCCGTTGATTCTATAGCTATACTTTCATCAATGCCATTTATATAATGCTTCATTATCAGCTTGATTGACCTCTATTTCTCGTAAAGTGCTTGTGGCAGGAGGAAGGAATGATTTCGTGGATACTACGTGTGCGAGTTCATCCACAACGCGACTTTGAAAAACAAGCGGGGCTACTCTAGAAGACAATATGAAGTGCATAAGCAATATTCACAATTTCATTTTATTACACCATCATTTCTGTTGAGTTTCATTCATATATATGTATTAATTAACCCCCTTCTTCAAATTAATTAGGCGTGGCAGATGCGGATGAACTCCTAGAACCAGATCGCATGAAAGCAATTCAAGAGGAATTGGCGGATTCTTTCTTGAACACGTCATCAAGAAAGCGGAGAATACCATGTGGAACTTCATTTCAAATGCTAGTGGTTTGTAATTAAGAGATCTTATACATGTATGTAGCCAGTAAAAAACTTGTTGTTCGACCAATCTCTTGGAGAAGGAGAGGTCGATCGATCTTCTCTCGGTATGCATGACGAACTTCTGTACTGAATGGTTCTCTCGATCATTTATGTATATATACTACGTAGCGTCGACCAAGCACGGACATAAGAGAGGACACTTCTCTCTATTAATTAGCTAGCTAACACAATATACGAAACACCTAAATTAAACCCCCAACCCCCCTCCTTTCAAAAAAAAACCAGCCACTGGAATGCAGACGCGTGCATGCCTTTTGGTCCCGGTTGGAGCCACCAACCGGGACCAAAGGCCCCCTGACTGGGCTCGGCGCACAGGGCCACATGGAGGCTCATTGGTCCCGGTTCGTGTTTGAACCGGGACTAATGGGTGGAGGGCATTAGTAAGGACCCATTAGTCCCGGTTCATGAACCGGGACAAAAGGCCCTTACGAACCGGGTCTAATGGGTGGTTTTCTACTAGTGTGGCATCAGCAACTCCATCTTTTACTGATAATAAATGAAAATAATAGCTAAGGTGTTGATGATATAGCATTTCAGCCGACTCTGCATGAGCTAAAAGTCCATAAAAATTCTGCGCGGAAAATCACAAATAGGAAAAAGGTAACATTACAAGTATAGGTCTGAACTTTAAAGAGATGCCTGACCATTTTTTCAGAGTTATATTGCTTCTAGATAAAATGTGTACATTTGTTTTATGCACAAAACATATGGACCACCATCAAGAACATTTTTTGTATGTGGGCGATGTGCTTGCTCGAACCTGCACATGAAATATGGACCAACATCAGTATAATCACTGCTCATCCTCCCCAGCCTACTTTGAGCTTGCTCGAACCTGCATAACCATTTGACAAAAAACACATCTGCTTACTAATCTCTATATGAACTCTAGATATAAGCAAATTATGACTATGAAGCAATTAGATCTTTTTACAGTAGGCTAGGTGATCAAAGGCAAGGATAAACACTATCTGGTGCAGACTTCAGCCATGCACACCCATGTCTGGAGCGATTGAACTGGAGGAAGGTAACCAACATGTGGAAGGGACGGCGCATGCAATTCCTCCCGAAGATTGCCGATCATGGCCTGATTGCTGGAGAAATCAGCTTCCACGCCGCTCACTGCAAAGATCAATCAGGAGAAAGCAAATTCATTATCTTCTGTGATTAACATCAATGATTTAATAATTAATTTGATTGTTTTCACTTGTATGCTATGCACTAACGCGAGTCACTTCCATCCGAGTGTTTTGGCCACATGAGAAGAAATCATCTCTTCAACTTGCCCACGTCAGAAGCAAGACGACACTGTCTTCAGCCAGCAATGAGAGAAACATACAGAAGGGAATCAGGGATGAATAGGAGTCATGCACAGAATTAAGCGGCCCATACAACCATGTCTATGTACCAAAGTCTTGATCTGATTTTTTTCACAATTAAAGTCTTGATCCAATTGCTACAATAATCAGGTGCTTCTTACCTATTTTTATCCTGCATATACCAAACGCTATCAGGAATTAATTCCTTTGGCTCTCGCCTTTGAGGCGCACGCAGCAGCATGGATGCATTAACATTGGCGCACCCTAGCTTGCCCAGCCACACCTACAGCCGCGCTCGCCTAGGCTCTGGCAGCATGTGCACCCGCGCCACCAGCCCACCATCGCCTACGTCCGCGCTTGCCTTGGCCCTCGGTGCACGACGACGGCTCCGGGAGGGCTACGGAAGCGGCCTCCAACAGCGCGCGTTAACAAACGGAAACGGCGGCGCCTCCAACGGGGCACGTCCTTTGGCCCCCGACGCGCCAATGGACCACGGCCCCCAAGGCGACGGCGGACAACGTGCTCCTCCTCTGCATCCTTGCGATGCAACCGCATGTCTCAACGTGTTTGAGGACGAGTCCAAATACCCGACGAGTTTTTCCCGTGTGGGAGCGCGATGCACGAGACTGGCCACGCGATGGTAGACGTGGTCCTCAGTAAATCAGATCAAATCAGATCTCATCTCGATTGTCTCGGGAGCGTCCCAATCTTTTTTCCACGAATGAGACTGACGTACGAAACCAGTTAATCGTATATGGTATTATTGATAGATTGATTTGTTGTAATCATACAAGATCAGTTTAGTTTGATTGATTTTTTCCTAACCCGCCCAAACAATGGATGAAAGGGTGGCCGAGGAAAGATATGTTTTGAATATAGATTAATTAGATTAGTTAAATACATTAGGAAAGCGTGGTGAGGGATAGATTAGGAAAGCGTGGTTTTTATGGATATAAAAATCAAATGGGAAACCAATTCGGTTTTTGGTGGGAAGGTGATCTCACGTAAGAAGGTAAGCAAATCATGATGTGATTTTTGAATCCTTAATTACCCAAGAATTAAATGAGCACCTACCAAAAAAGCGCAAGAACTATTAGCTGATATAAACCGAGAAGTGGGGGGAGGGGACGAAAAAAATCTACGAAAAAAACCCAGTGAAGGTGGGACGAAAAAAACCATGATAGGTGGGACGAAAATTAACCGGCGTAGACTACCAACTGCTCCGTTAGGAGTAGAGACTAGTATTGATCTTGCCAAATAGTGGGGCCATATCATGAAGATTTTTCGAATGTCCACTATAATAAGGTTTTGCGTGACTCCGGTAAAGGAGGGATGATGGCAACATCTTCGGCTCCTTCTAGTGCTTGTAGTCGTTGCTGGATGGTCTACAGATCTTAAAGTAATTTCTATTACTTCTAGTATTCTTTGTACTATCTTGATATGATGAATGGTTGGAAATTTTTCTGCATAAAAATAGACACGAGTGTCCTTTTAAATGTAACGCACTATTCTAATTAGAAAAAATTCGTTAAAGAGCCTTCTATTCATTAATCGACTATGTTTGTGCTCACCATGTTCGATTTCAACAAGAGTCCAAATTACCCTCTATGAGACGTCTTCTTCCCCGTGTTACTCCTTTGAAACAATAGTCGGTGCAGTCATTCTCTTTCCCCCATCCCTTCCTCCTTGCCAACTGTTCTCTAATTTCAACTGCTACTGGTGTTGGACCCGCTACCACTTGCCGTCCACTTTCTAGTCACTCTAGGTCAAGGCATCAACAGTGCTTAGAGGCTGGCTTGCCTCTAAACTGGATCCCACAGCATGCCTCCAAATTCAGCTTAAAATCACGTGGGGCGTGTTTGGATCACGACCTGGCTTTCATGCTTGGAAAAAATTGATGCCTGGACCCGGCCTGGAAACTAGCAATTTTGTGCCTGTCCAGGCATGATGCGTTTGGCTGCATACCTGGCCTGAAAAAGGTTTACAGTGGATAAAACGTTTGTTTCAGATCTGGCCCACAAGAGAATCTAGCTTATTAAAGAAAGATTCGCTGCGAGGCAGCTCCCAGGCGATCTGTTCCTAGCGCCTGGGCCAGGCTAATCAAGTCGCCTGGGTTACCGGCCAGGCTAAGCGAAGTTTTGAGGTCGTCAGGCCAGGCAAGTTTCTACTCCTGTGGACTTGAACCAAACGTAGTCCAGGCAGTTTTCAGGCAGGCTTCAGGCCAGGCACGAAGCGACGAGGACCTCAACCAAACACGCCCGTAGTGTACAACAATGTTCTTCCTCCTCTATTGATGGGCCCGTCATCAATTAAAGAAAGCATGGAAACCTCAACCTAGGAGGCTTCTCATGAATGAGTTGCAGAGGGGGTGGCAAAAAGCAGTCTCGCAAGTGGGTTGCCTCTTAGCTAAGAGGCGACGCTAGCAAAATTTGCTTAGAGATGACAAGCTGCAATGTATGGATGCCACCTCTAGAAAGAGAGAGTGAGTTTAGAGGTGGCAAAAAATGCAGATTGTGGGTGTTCTCACATTCCTCATTTGTTTTCTTTGATCATCATCCATTAAAAACTCTACATTCCACCTATGAAGCCAACAATGCGAATGTGGCTATTTGCTACATCGTCATGCCATGTTTACCTCCACCACTAGTCCGGACACCATTAGAGATGATAGGTTGTAAGTCCGGGAGGCACAGTGAGGTTTTCGGTGGCCGCCTTGACACCCACAACCACACTAAAGCTTACTCCCTCTGCCTTCTCCTTTTGTAACAACAGAATTGAGAATCAATGTGCGTCATATGTAAATTATGTTCTTACTAGAACAAGATGGGTCACCTTCACCCCTCAAACTATTTATGCGGGTCATATCTTCCCCTAAACTTTTAATTAGCCTTCTTAAACACTCCTGAACCATGACTAATAGTTCATTTCCTAAAGCTCCATGACTAATTCCAAAAGTAGATAGGCATTTAGTATTATGAACAAATTATTGCCAGGTTCGACGAAGTAAGTTAGGTCTCAGGGGTTAGATTCACCGGTCTAATCCCGGCTTGAAGTGATAAGTCATTAATTAGTTAAGTGAAGTAATCCCAACCAAGGTAGCTAAAACCCAGTTTAGTGGGCTAAGCACACCATTAGTTACATCTTAGAGGGCTAAGTGAGCCAATTATAAGTTTTAGGTGGGAAACTGAGCCAAGCTGATACTTTGGGAGTCAAAAGTGGACATTTTTCATGATCGTCAATGTGCTTCACGTTGTATTGTTGTTAGTTTTACCAACGGGTAATTTTGAGTTAAGATTTGTTTGACCTATGAGTTTGTCAAGAGACATGCACACACCTTTACAAAACAAAAACATAATTGAAACGAGGTTTTCTGTTGTGAAACATATGTGCCACCGTGCTTACTATCCTACTCCGCATCACACAAAAAAATGCCAAGATTTTCGCCAAGATAGTTGCTCCAGTGGAACAATAATTAGTTCTATACAATGTAGGTAGTTACAGAAATTTGGAAAAATATGAGTAGCACCCGAGGGGAGATAATTGCGGAGTCGATTGGAATACAAGATAAAAAAAACAACAAGAAAATCTTTTGAGATGGCTGTTCACATTAGAATTAGAGAAGTGATAGTTCACGAGTCGACTTGCTCTTACCATTCCTTTTTTATCATCTTTATGTGCTCCCTTGTGAATGCAGAGTTGATTTGTAATGCAAAAAGAATATTGAGTACTGACTACAACCGGAATCGCAACGCCCGCATCGATCCGGTCCCCATTGCATGAACAAGAAGTTCCTTCCTAGCTCGAGCTTTGTGGCACCCCGTATCCTCACCGTCCTTTTTGCTTCCTGATTTGTGCCCACTCTTGTTGTGGACAGACGTAGTGTCGGACCATTATCAGAGGGTGTTGTACTTGTCTCGGGTTTGGACTCATGTGCGCATGCAGCTCTGACGCACTCCCTCTCTCTGTCTCTCATATGCAGCTCTGACAATGAACAGACACTTTATCACAGCTCTCTTTATTTTCTCTTAGAAAAAAATAATCATATTTCTCTCACACACTCGTTCTCTCTTCAGCTTCTCAAAAAAGATTCCTCTCTCTCTCCACAGTGCTGTGAGATGTGTGAGATTCAGAGGGAGAGAGGTGATGTTTGTGAAAGAGGATAGGGAGAGAGAGGTGATGCGTGACAGTGTGAAAAAGAAAAGAAGGATATAGAGGGGTTATGAACAGTGACAGAAGATGCTGCGTGAGCTGACTCCGCTCTCAACTCTGCATGAAACTTGTTCTTTCTCTCCATATTTAAATCTCTCTATGAAGTCTGCATGCACACTGCAGCTCTTTCTCTCCATATTCAAATCTTAAAACTAGGACAAGATGTTGTCACAGGCCTTTAGCCGGCAGATGCAAACAAAATTGGTCAGCTTCAGATTTGCAACAAATCACTCCGTCGGCCTGCAAAACTGGCCAGCTTTTGCACGAATCTCTAGAAACAGGTTATTCAACGAACGGTGGAGATAGAAGGTACCATGGAGCTCGTCCTACAAAAAACCATGCTTTTGCATGAAGGATCGGTCCATATAAAAATATTCCGCTGGCTGGCCACTACTTCTCCAAATCCAAATAACAACGTACGAAGCTAACGATCCTCCAACCTCGTGGAGAGGCCCCGTGCAACCTGCCGCCTAGCCGGCTTGCCCTGGATAGCCTGATCTGGAATTATCGTTCGATACATATTCCCAGAACCACTCATTCCCATTCAGATACTCCCTTTTGTGATGCTAGTAACAAGATTACCATTAACCACTATGGTGATCATTTCAATCGAGCCCTCTATCTTGTCACTCAAAGCTAGGCTGTCATACTGTTGTGGAATTTGGGTGGCTCGTTGCTACTAACAGTGCAAGACAGGTGAGCATGAGAGTGTCCTACATATATATAGGGGAACCCTATATATTGTCTAGCCAACCTAGCACTCCTATCTGGTTTCACTAAAAGACATAAATATATTGTTTTATTGCATACATCACTGTATCTGTACTTCGGTTGGTTCACTTGTATAGACAGAAGCCGTCAAAAAAGAACATACAACAACCTCCATCACAATACACCCACACATGCCTCTAGTGGTGCTAGTAATTTCTTTACACCAAGGACCAATGCATGTAGCAGTGGTAGCTACAGGCGCAACAATAAGCCGAGATACGGCACTCGACAAACGGCATGCCGAGTGCCTCTTGAAGAAGCCTGGTTTATCAAGTGGACACATGGCACTCCCACGGCTAGTCTCGATTCAACTATACGCATAGTTACAATACGGATACACTCAGCAAACAGAGGTATCATTTGGCACGCCATTTTCATCTGCCAACTGTAATGTGCCTTATGTTGCCAAGAGTTCGTATTTTGTACTCGGAAAACGTTCGCCGAGTGCCCGTGAAAAATATCTCAACTTACAGCCCTTTGAGCACATTGGGTGGGGAAGACTACAATAGAAACTGAGCAAAGGATAGAAAAAAAAAATATACTCCCTCCGTTCGGAATTACTCGTCCAAGAAATGAATGTATCTAGATGTACTTTAGTTGTAGATACATCCATTTTTGTGACAAGTAATTCTGAACGGAGGGAATATATGATATGAACCATCGGATCTTCAGATGAGGCACATGGAAGCTGATGGGACAGTCTTTATTGTATATAGCAGTTACTCAGGGAGCTTTATGCAAAATGCACAGAGAATCCACCTACCTTGCATTTCAAATCTGAAGCACCCATTAAAGATCCAACGGCTCCAAGTTCATTTTTCTATTTTTGTACTCTATGACCACTGACCAGGTTCTATTTAGTCTTCCCGACATGGGGTAACCCGAAACTTCTTCGACGAGTGTAGTGCTCAGCAACACCTTTGCTGAGTTGCATCTGGCCTTCGCCAAGTTCTGATACTCGACGTCTTATGTTATTCCTGTAGTGCTGGAACTTGCAACTCAAAATACGAGCACTTCAATGAAGCTCCTAGATCTCCTCAAAGAAGCTAGCTAGTGTGTACGTTAAACTGCTATGCTTATACTCCCAATGGGACACAGGGAGTATAATATATACCCAGGAGGACCAAAGAGCAAACACATGAGACATATCATCTTCGAGAAAGTGATGCAATCATGCAAACAAAACAAAACTGTAGTGCATCGATTTTAATTTCCACGCTAGATAATTAACATATCACAGCACATGAGACATGATATCTCTACAAATCTTAAAGATAGCTTACTTGGACATGTGTTTGATCATCTCCCTGTCTTGCCTACAACCGCACAACACTGCACGCACCATGCAGCTCATCCTTGCCGGGCCGCAGATTTTTGCCGCTTTAGCTACAACATCAGTATGGCCATCAATCTATAGCGCCAGCACTTTGGGCAGGACAGCCCAAGTTACACCAGCACTGGGTGTTACGCAATCCCGGGTCCGCTATCATCAGCGTTATCAACCCACATGCGTCAACCAGGCCCAACCGGAGAGCAACACTGACTTATGACAGGCCTTGGGCCCTCTTCCCCAAAAGGCTAGCCTGTTAGGAGGGGACACCCCCGCCCTTATAAGTCGTGTTATGTCTCCCCCACAACCGATGTGGGACTAAACCCAACAATCTTCCCCTCACACATTGGTCATCCATGGGCCCGCTAACACCAGCGTTTCCAGCCCACCAACCATGACCGACCATCCGTGAGTCTACCGAGATTCATTCCGGGCACCTAGGCTCTGATACCACTTGTTACGCAATCCCGGGTCCGCTATCACCAGCGTTACCAACCCACATGCGTCAACCAGGCCCAACCGGAGAGCAACACCGACTTATGACAGGCCTTGGGCCCTCTCCCCCAAAAGACTAGCCTGTTAGGAGGGGACACCCCCGCCCTTATAAGTCGTGTTATGTCTCCCCCACAACCGATGTGGGACTAAACCCAACACTAGGCAAGAGTTCAATGCCATGTTATGCCGCTTGACCAGCACAGGGTGACAGGGGGGAACGAAGTTTTCATGCTCAACAGTTCTAGCCCAGTGAAGCCATCAAACGGAATTCTTGCAAGCTTGCACTGCTACGGAAGGAGGAAACCTGGACATCTTATAGATTAGAGGTGCATTGCATACGTTGGCAGCCATATGAGGGAGATGGAGACCCGACACCTAAGGGGCGATCATGAATTCCAGGGGCGGCGAGTCTACAAGCAAAACTAGAAAGCGAGAAAAGAGATTGAGGAGAGATTGAAATGGTACCCAGATTGAGGAGAGAGGGAACGTGGGATCTAGGAGTATGTTAATGTACATGAAGGTCTAATTAAATCTTACGACCATCATTTAATTCACATGAATTAAAATTAAAACTAGGATGTTTCTGATTTTTAGGATTTTCTAGCCTATATTTTTTAATGTAGGGTTGGATGTCTCTATTTTTTGTGGTAATTTCTTAGTTAGATGTTTCTGAATTTGTAGGATTTTCTAGTCTATTTTTTATGTAGGTTGGATGTTTCTGACTTTTGTGGTAATTTCTTGTTCATTACATTTTTTCTGGTGACCCTGTCAACTACTTATAATATATAATAGATTATTTTGTGTGCAAAATATGAAGAAAAAAATGTCTTAATAATGTTCTCTTTACATGCTCTCCATATAGCCTCTCTAACCAGCAAATCCTCTACATGGAAAAAAAAGTTGAACAGCGAACCAGCAGCCTACTGGGCTAAAATATGCTAAAACATGTACAGCCGGCCAGCCCTATAGCCCAGCCACCTTTCTCGCGGATTTGGAGAGAGCAACTAGTTAACAAGCCCTCCTTTGGGAGCCTCGCAACGATCAGCGCCACTTGGCGCTCTCTCAGCCATTCGCCACGTGTTACGCTCCGGGCGCTCCCTTCGGATTTTTTTTTGCACGCGTTTTCGGTGTTTTAAACGGTTTTTTCTGGGTTTTTTCAACGTTTTGGTTTTTCACCCATCTTCCTTAGCTTTTCGACAGAATAATTTATTCTTTTTGCATGAAAAAAAATGTGTTTTTCTTTTTCTTTTTCCTTTCGCAAGAGTCACGTTTTGCTTCCGCGAGAGGCATGAGTGTGCTTTCGCGAGAGTCACGGCCGTGCCTCTCGAAAAAGGAAAAAACGTGTTTTCTGTTATTTTTTCCTTTCGCGGGAGTCACGGTTTTGCTTCCGCGAGAGGTACGGTTGTGCTTTAGCGAGAGCCACGGCCGTACCTCTCGAAAACCAAAAAAATGCGTTTTTTTTCTTCTTTTACGAGAGTCGCGATTTTGCTTCCGCGAGAGGCACGGTTGTGCTTTAGCGAGAGTCACGGCTGTGCCTCTTGAAAACGAAAAAACCGCGTTTTCTGTTTTTTTTTTCTTTCGCGGGAGTCACGGTTTTGCTTCCGCGAGAGACCCGGTTTTGCTTCCGCGAGAGTCACGGCCGTGCC
>JAHHZJ010007381.1:0-10032 GCA_021437245.1 Aegilops speltoides | reverse complement strand
AACTTCTCCAATTGCAAATAGATGACATTTGAATGCCTAAAATGTTGGCTAGTATTACATATTATAAAAAGAAAATTTAATTTGCATCAGGACATATTTCATTAATTAGGCCTAACCCTTTTTAAACCGTTTATATTGACAAGTTAATAGTACATGACATCAAATGTAAAATCAACATCAAAAGTTTTCAAAAATTTAACGGTCTTTTGTTAAGGTTTTCTATATTATTGTTAATATTTGGTTGGTTTTAGTAAAAACAACCCCTAATGATGGAAGGGGGACACTTTGTAGATTTTATTAAAAAGACAAATTCTTTTTGGTGGTTGAATTTTTTTTCTTTTTTTTGAGGGGGAATTATTTGGACATTACAAGACAATATTCACGTTAGGCGCCTTTAACCCCGCTTTGTTATATCAAAATTGGGAATCTTCCCCAAAAGGGCCTTTCACAACTCGCTTTGTATCCCAAATTAAAAGCCAAATTCCCCCAAACCGACATTAAACCCTTTAAGAAAGGGGGAAGTTAAATTTGGGGTATTTGTAAAACCCAAGGACAAGCCGTTTTAATAGGTTCCCTTTCCTTTTTTTCGATTTGAAATGACCATAACCTCTCCGCCCAAACAAAACCCCACCTCCATCCCCCCCACCGCCCCAAACCTTCCAATTCCCCACGCAAAACTCCCCCCACCCCTCCCGATGAACCCCCCCGGTTTCCCATTCAGGGGCTTGTCCACCTAAGGAGCTTTCCCAGTCCCTTTTCGTTTTCGCGATCGCCCACCCCATAATCCGCTTTAACCGTTTACCATAATCCAACTCACCGCTGTAAGCCGAGGCCTAGGCCCACCAAAAGGAGTACACCATTGATTGCCCTTCCCTTTCTGCCCCGCCAGGGTTTCCTCCCACCCCAGGGCCACTGCCGGGGGAGACATCCCACGGGCCCCCTTTGGGAGGCTCCTTCGCGACGGCGCCCATAACGGACGCGTTGGTTTCGCCGCCGCCGCTGTTTTCCCCCGCCCCCTTGCCCTTTGGCCTGCCCGGATGGTTTGCCATTTCCTCGCCATCCCCTTTCCTTTCCATTTAGAACTTCACACTTAATCGACTTTGGGCCACCGAAGGGGGGGGGTCTCCCGAGTTAAGGAAGAACCACCAGAAAGGGGGCTCCGAGAGGTACCACTATCTATCTTAGGGTTCGTGGGTGCATCTCGGAAGGGGGACACGCTTATGGGGATCGAGAAAAAGCTTGGGGGGGGGCTAGAGGGCTGGCCGGGTGGCGGCGGTCCGGGCGGGGGTTGTCGGTCCGGGAGGGTCTGACCCGGGGGGGAGTTGTTTTGGGGGTGCCTTGAGCTTATGTTTTTCCTCAAGAGGAGAGGGTGATGCAGAAAGGTAAAAGTATTTCCTCCTTTTGAGAACCAAGATCAATCCAAAGAGGAGGCTCCTCAAAAGTCCCACGACCTACACAAACAACCGAGAACTCGCAACCAACGAATAAAGGGGTTGTCAATCCCTTCACGGCCACTTCAAAAGTGAGATCTAATAAAGATAGTATGATAAGATAAATATATTTTTGGTATTTTATAATATAGATGCAAAAAGTAAAGATGCAAATAAAGATAGATTGAAAGCAAATATGATAAGAGATAGACCTGGCCATAGTTTTCACTAGAGGCTTTTCAAGAAGATAAGTATTACTGGGACAAATTCCAAAAGGCAATTGATAGAAAAGCATAGTTATGAGATTATCTAGGCATCATCATGTATATAGGCATCACATCCATAACAAGTAGACCTACTCCCCGCATCTACTACTATTACTCCACACATCACCGACTCCCGCCGATCTAGAGTATTAAGTTCATAAGAACAGAGTAATGCATTAACAAGATGACATGATGTAGAGGGATAACAATGCAATTGATATAAACCCCATCTTGTTATCCTCGATGGCAACAATACAAACGTGTCTTGCAACCCTTTCCATCGAGAACACCGCAAGATTGAACCCAAAGCTAAGCACTTCTCCCATGGCAAGAAAGATCAATCTAGTACCAAACCAAACGATAATTCAAGAGACTTGCAAAGATAACTCAATCATACATAAAAGAATTTAGAGAAGATTCAAATATTATTCATAGATAAACTTGATCATAAACCCACAATTTCACCACAAACACACCGCAAAAAGAGTTTACATCAATAGATCTCCACAAGAGAGGGGAGAACATTGTATTGAGATCCAAAAAGAGAGAAGAATCCATCTAGATAATAACTATGGACCCGAGGTCTGTGGTAAACTACTCACAACTCATGGGGGGCAAGGATGTTAATGGAAGCCTCCATGGTTGATTCCCTCCCAGAAAGTGGGCGGCTCCAAGATGAGATCTCGGGATATAGAATTTTGGGTGGAAATTGTGTTTCGGGTGCCCGGATGTTTTCGGGACGAGGTATATATAGGAAGAAGCGGGTTTGGTCCCCGAGGCCCACGAGACAGGGGGCACGCCTCAAGGGGGCCCAGATCTGGGGCCCGGAGCTTGACTTGCACTCCAAGCTCTCCGATCAGATTTGTTCCAAAAATCACGCCCCGGTTTCATTCCCTTTGACCCGTATTCCTTTTCTTCAAATAAAATAGGCTAAAAACAACAATATGGGTCCTTTAGTAGGTTAGTCCCAAAATGATATAAATGTTAAAATAAAGCCCATAAACATCCCAAAGGGGTAATATAATAATGGAACAATAAAAATTATAGATACGTTGGAGACGATAAGCATCCCCGCTTAATTGTTGTAAGGCATCTAGTGCCCCTTAGTGATTTTGGTGTATTGAAGACTTATAGGTTAAGGATCGATGCATTTGGAGTGTACATAGGTCTATAAGTCTATGAGGAGTTTGATATTTACGAGAAAGTCACTTCAAAAATGAAGTTCTTCGATCAAGACTTTGATATTCTCAAGACTTTTCAAGACCTTGAAAGTGAAGAAATTGGTGACCTTGAAGACTTGGTATTCATTTGGGAACATGAAGCGTGAAGACTTTTGTTTTCGAGTTTCATTTTTTTTTGAGTCATAGGAACACCGATCAAAGGGGGGTCGAGGAAATACTAAGGAAAAATTTCCATGTGATGCTCAACTCAAAATCCTACACCTACCAATCCCTTCGAGTGAAGCCTTTGAAATCTTACGCTACCACTTTCCAAAGGAGAGAAAGGGTTCCTCGTCACGATGAATTTGTTCGATCGGAGTTAGGAATTCGCCAGGGTAATTGCCACACAAAGGAGGAACATGATAGCCCCGAGGAATTTGAGAGTCAAATTTCCGATCGTTGTGTCGGCCACCTGTCCCAAAATATCTTATCCACCTAACGGTCATATCATTGAAGGGCATTTATGTCTTATCATTTGGGCGTTTCAGGCTATAAATAGCCCTACAACCACTAGCTGGTTGGTGCCCGGAGAACTTGACACTTGTCATTTGAGAGCAACCCATCCTCCGAGGACTTTGAGCGAAAAATCATCAGTGAGGAAAACCCAAAACCAAACCCCCAAAACCCAAAGTGATTGAGCATCATCAAGAAATTGATCCTGGGATCCAACCTTGTTACCTTTGAAGATGGCTTTTCCAGACGGTTAGGCCAGGTCTAGAGCATCCAAGAGGAATTGTGGATCGCCAGGACCAAGTCTGTAAGGTTTGGAAGTCCAAGACTTACCACGAGTGATTGGACGAGGTCCCGGGGCCTTAGTTCAAGGAGAATACAAAGGATTGTCCAAAGTTGCCAGATCGGTGTCCGGCGCGGTTCTCAAGTTTAAATATCACCCCCAACCGAATAACCAGACAAAAGTTGAACTGGTTTACAAATCATTGTCTTCACCAACACCGTTCTATTTCCTCAACTTTCATTTCTCAATCGGAATGTTGTTCAATTCTGGTTGAAGACTTGATCAAGACTTTCCAAATTCCTCCCAATTTCTTCACCGTTTGCCTTCATCTTGTTATCCTTTTACGCTTTCAATTTGGGCTAGTCTTCATTTCATCATGATGACATGTTTGTATCCCGTTATTTTACCTCGAGTACTTATTCCCCGCAAGAGTTTTTGCTAAGGAATTTTTCACCGCAAATTCCTCGTGAAGAATTCATAAAATCGCTTATTCACCCTCTAGTCGATATAACGATTTCAATTGGTATTGAGCAAGGTACCTTGTTCTGTGATTTTGGTTTAAACCCGAGTTTTAGTTATGTCACGCAGTATGATCAAGGTCTCGCTGGGGTCCTCCTTGATGGAACGACTACCCTTTCGAAGAACAAGATGCAATGCATCTTGAGGCAATTGATAACATCTCGGTATGTTGTGGAAAATTGTCCCTCCGCACCCTCACCAACGCACCGGTGAAGAGATTCAAACAACTCGATTCCGCAAGAATATCATTGGTCATCTCCAAAAGGATAGTATGGAAGAGTGAGTGCTTTGGAAACGCTGTTTATCCGGGATAGGCTGTCCAAAGTAAATGAAGGAGTTTCAACTCAGGGACCTCGAGTGATGTTCTTCAATTCTTCAACCGTTCAAAACTCGACAATGAAATGTCCAACAAACCTTGATCCCCATCGACATCTCAAATGAGCTTCAAGCCCTGCCACCGACATTACGATCATGAAGTAGTGAAGAAACCCGGAGATTGCTTGATTCCTCATTTGATACTGACCATGATACAAGAACGGTTGAAAAGTTCTTGATCCGCCGATATCCTCGAAATAAACACTCACGAAGTTCCAAATTTGTAAAAGAGAGATCTCTATGGTTCAAACTATGGCAAACCACGCCAAGGCCAAGGTTCCACCAATATGAGGACCTAGTAGCCTTTGATCTCAAGAATGAAGAGCTAGCACGCCGGAAGAAATTCCAAGTTTCAAGACGTGGTCGCTGGAAAACCTCAAGAAGCGGATTCCTCATCAGGACTATAAGAGAAGGGGCCACAAATGCAAGAAACCTCACTAATCCAAGATTGTCCCGGGGAAAAGGAAGAAGAAGAAATACAAGGATTACCCCTGATGCAAAGAAGAAGAAGAAATCCAAAATCTTCGCATCAAAATCCTCAAGTCTTCATCTCACAAGAAGAGCAGCCCAAGAAGGCCCATTCATTGGCAAGGAAATGGACTCGTTGAATCGAGGAAAATGAGAAGAGGACCAAGAATCAATGGGTGTGGCAAGTCCGCCCCATCGCCCAAGAAGTCCATCTTCAACATCAAGAAACCGACCCACCGACAAGCCCGATGAAGATAATGATGGCTACGCCCCACCTATTGCTTCGGCAAAAGGTGCTAAGGTACTCAAATACAACTCCTCCGAATCTAGTGAAAATGAACGATGAGGATCTCAAGCCCAGCTATTAAACTTGCTAAGATGCGAAACAACAACCTTTTAAAAGGTTCAAACATGCTAGATAAAAGTGATGAAATGTTGGGTGAAGAAATGGATCGACTAAAGCCCGATGAAAATCTTCAGAGACTTCCCTAGGTTTGATAACCTTCAAGGTCATCATAACCTTCTTTATTCGATCATGAGAAACTTTTATGAATTTCTTCAAGAAAAGCAAGATCACGGAAGGTTTCTTGAATCTCTTCAAAGAAAGGAAGATCTTGAAAAGCTAAGAGGTGTTAAGAAGATCTTCGGAGCGGATTCATTACTAGCTCAACAAATCGCTCGGAAGAATTTGTTCCTCCATGCTTAAAGTGCATTGAACGGAATCCTAATTCTTCACCAATGTTCAAATGCTTCAATTTAAAATTCTTCATCCCCTCCTATCACTAATTCTCATCCGAGGACATTGCTAGTATCACCGACAATGCGGGTTGAAGGAATTGTACATGAAGATGTACAAAAGCCTCAAAGGGCATCGACACTTTGTGATGTGCTCAAAAGCGATCCTCAAGAAACCCTAGAAAAGAGGGTATTGCCTTGAGAGGAAACTTAATCGATGGAACATATTGGAAACGAGCGACCAAAACCTCATGGGTTGCAAAGGGACCTCCAAGATCCATCTAACTTATCCGCTTTACATGTGAATCTCCTCATTCTTCCGATGAGTCATTTGACTCCAACTATAAACTTTCAAAAATCAATGGTGAAGTATTTGCTAGATATGTTGGCACTAATCGCAGAACGGTTCCCATGAAGAAAACTGGTTCCCAAAAGTTATGTTGAAAGTCTTCAAGTGAATGTCCTCATGACACCACCTTGAAGAAAGAACCCCAATCAAATTCTTCATATGGACCAAATCTTCATATGGATCCAAGTCCTCATAGGACCAAATTCTCACATGGATCAAATTCTCAAAAGGATCAAAGTCCCTTTTAAATATTGTAATTTCAGGTAGAGCTAGGGCTATGAATATGTGCATTATTCTTCAAACCATTATGTTCATAAGTCCTCAAGAATTACTCGCATTATATGCTTACCCTAACCTCTTATGTGAAACGAAATTTTGGCATCTTTGCCACCTTTCTTATGGTGCTCGAGAATGATGAATTTTGCCACCCTCCATGTGGGTGGTGAAGAAAAGAACTAATCTCTTCAGGGTCAGTTCCGACGTGCTTTAACGCTCAAGAATTTGCGGGACCCGACAAAATTGTCGAAGGACGCAGCGTAATCATGATGAAATGAACTTTCATTTCACACGCCCTCATATCGCTATATCTCGATATCGCTTGATGAAATTCATCCGATGAAATTGATCATATTCTTCATCGATGAAGCATATGAGATTGTAAGTTACACTAATTCATCCGCAGGATGATCAACCCAAAACCACCGAATGGGTCCTCGATAGTGGATGTACAAATCACATGACCGGTGACAAGAATCTATTGATGGATGCCCTTTATCACCATCACTCAAGCATATCATCTTCGACAAAGGCAAAAGTCGTATTGGGTCTTGTAGGTTGCAATTCTAAGGATAAACACATGGACAAAGTCATGCTTGTTGAGTCCTTAGGATACAATCTCATGTCAGCCTCAATGCTTTGTGATCTTGATATGGTTGTCGCCTTTGGCAAGTATCTGTGTTGTGATTATGGAAGTGAATTCCAAAGTCTTGGCTTTAGGAGAGGAGATCAGATATTGTTGATTTCTTACAGACCACAACCAGCCGTGTGTCTACTTGCAAAAGCTTCGTATAGGCTATGGCATCAACGACTTGGTCACAGCATGAGGAATTTGAACACGCTATGGAAGAAGAAGCATGTCATTGGCATTGAGAATGTCAAATTCTCAAGGATCACTTATGAGCTCGTGAAGCGGAAAATGACCAAGGCCAAGCATCCAAGAAAGACTATCATGACCACTACCCTCCATTCAATTGCTTCACATGGACCTCTTCGACCTAATCATTACTCCAAATACTAATGATGCATCTCTATATGGTTTTGTCATTGTTGATGATTATTCTCGATATACATGGTACACATTGTTACTTACAAACATGAAGTGCGTGAAGTCTTCAAACGATTTTTCTCGAGGGCTTTAACCAACTTTTGTGAAGATCAAGCATATCGGTGACAATGGAACCGAGTTCAAGAATTCTGGTCTTGATGCCTATCTTGATGAACTTGGTATTACTCATGAGTTATCTCGCTCCTATACTCCTCAAAGAAATGGCGCCATGGAGCGAAGAATGTAACCTTGTTGAGATGGCTCGCACTATGCTTGATGAATACAAAACGCCAAGATTTTTTGGATTGATGCAATTGATACGCGGCCACATCATCAACAGAGTATATCTTCACAAATTCTTCAAGAAGACGCCTATGAACTCCTCACCGACAAGAAACCCAATGTGAGTTATTTCAAAGTCTTCGGCTAAATGTTGGATTAGAGATCCTCACCACAACTCTAAATTTGCACCAAAGCACATGAAGGTTTTATGTTTGGTTACGAAGGACCAGACACCTACAGAGTCTTCAACATTGTTCTTCACAAGATTGTCGACATTGTAGATGTGCGGTTCGATGAAACTAATGGCTCGCAAAGAGAGCACCTACCTTCGTGTTAGATGAACCAGACCAAGATGCTATCAAGCTCAAGGCAACCGAGGATGTCATTCGATCAAGAATCATCAAGAATTCATTCCTGCTCATGAAGAACGCCGAGCTGATGCACCAAGAACATGATGAGGAAAATGGTGTCAAGAAAATGCTGATCAAAATCCTCACGACAACCACTTATCCCGCTAAAAAGAAGTGCAAGTGGAGAAGATCATCGATGACATTAGCGCACTAGTCCTCTCACACGCCAAAAGCTTCACATTTATCTAACTTTGTGGGCACTATGCTTTTGTCTCTATCACAGAGCCCACTAAGGTAGATGAAGCATTTCGAGCCGGAGTGGATTCAAAGCTATGCAAGAAGAATTACATCCTCGAGCTGAACAATGTCCGAATTGGTCAATCGCCTGATCCTCGCAAGCATAATATCATTGGCAAAAGTGGATCTACCACAACAAGCAAGATGAAAATGGCCTTGTGGTAGGAATAAGGCACGCTAGTAGCTCAAGGCTACACAGGTCAAGGAATTGATTTCATGAAACTTTTGCACCTTTGTTAGACTTGAGGCTATTCAGATATTACTTGCTTTACTAACCATCATGATATCATCTTATATCAAATGGAGTGAAAAGTGCATTCCTCAATGGTAAGCTTGAGGAAGAAGTATATGTTGCTCAACCCCTGTGTTTTGAAGATCCCAAGAATCCTCGACAAAGTCTTCAGACTAATAAGGCCCTCTATGGTTCAAGCAAGCCCCCAGTGGTATGATACATTGAAGGAATTTTGGAAGAATGGCTTCACACCCGGTTCACTCGACCCTACTTTTTTACTAAATCATATGATGGTGAAACTGTTTTGTGCCAAATATATGTTGATGATATTATCTTTGGCATACCGACCAACGTTATAGTGATGAATTTGCTATATGATGAGTGAAGAATATCAAATGTCTATGATGGGAGAGTTGAAATTTTCTTAGGTCTTCAAATTTGTCAAGAAAGAATGGCATATTCATATCTCAGAGAAATACCTCAAAGATGTAACCGAGGAAATTCGCATGCAAGATTGCAAAGGTGTCAAAATTCCTATGCCCACAAATGGCCATCTATGCAATCGATGAAAATGGTATTGACTTCGATCACAAGGTATACCGCCCATGATTGGTTCTTTATTGTACTTATGTGCATCTAGGCCGATATAATGCTTAGTGTTTGCATGTGTGCCCGATTTCAAGTCGACCGAGGAATCACACCATAAGGTCAGGAAGCATATTTTCGATATCTAGCTCACACACCAACACTAGGATTATGGTACCCGGGCTCCGCTTGATCTCATTGATATTCCGACTGACTATGCCGTGATCGTGGACCGCAAGTCAAATATGGACTTGTCATTTCTGACGATCTTTTGGTCCGTTGGTCCTCAAGAAACAGAATCAGATACCCATCATAAGCAATACATTGTCGCGCTCATGCGGCTCAACTCTTGGATGAAGCAAACCTCAAGGACTATGGCATCAACGTGAAGAATGTGCCTCCTCCGCGACAATGAGAGTTCCATCAAGATTGCTCACAACCCAGCTCAAAGACTCAAGACAAAGCACATCCAGATTCGCCATCATTTTCTTCGTGATCATGTGTTGAAGGGCTTACATCTCCATCGAGCATGTGAAGATCAAGAACAGCTAGCTGATATCTTCACCAAGCCCTGGATGAGAAGAGATTTAGCAAGTTTGGTGTGAGCTAAATATCTTAGAATCTTCAATGTTCTTTGAAAAGGACACACATCCTAACCCTTATGCAATTGATGACTTAGATGTGCAACACATGAAGAAACATTTTTCTTCAATCAATGAAGAATAACACTCTAAGTGTGAAGAAATTAATGAAGAATTTGATTTCGTAACCCTACGACAATTGTACGCGTGTCCAAATCATCATTCTTATACGGTGGGTCACGCCACCACAAAAAGTTGAAAATCTTCAATTTGAGTTTTTCCTCAT
>JAHHZJ010007373.1:0-17069 GCA_021437245.1 Aegilops speltoides | reverse complement strand
GGTCTCCTCATGAGCAAGAGTAGTAACATCACGTGGAGAGTATTGACAACATCCAAAACAATGCATATTTGGGACAATGTGATCATGGCATGACATATTGATGAATTGCATAAATCATGTAAAGGGAGCATGGCAATATCATCACATGAAAAACAAAAGACAATGACCATCATCTCGCCATCTATGCCATAAGTGCAAATGGGATTGATTTTAATGGGGCATGCATAGTTACTATGTTGAGATTGTAGGATGCAATATGGGAGATCTCACTCATAGCATATGACAAGTTCAATGGATTGTCAAACATGAAGTGACCAATAGAATTTTCACATGATATCCTATGAAGCATAGCATCATAACTAGGCAACTCAACATGCTCATCATCATATTCATCATAAATAGGTAAGTCAAGGCATGAAGAAGTCTCACTAGCATGAAGCATGGAAATAGGTTGGTCAACACCATGGGAGCAATCATTGTCAAGAGTGTCCACTAGGACGAGAGAAGCACCATCACCTATGTTACCTTTGGAGTGTCACCATGTGTCATAGGTGAGGTGTTGAAGATCGCCCTCGCTGTCATCGCCATCTTGATGGAACCATGGGGGTGCATCATCGCCCATCATGGCCATCGCTGCCTCTATAGGAGGTATGGACTCATCAATGGTAGGCGTGGTCATCATGTAGGAGACCTAGCACCAAAGAAGAAAACACACTAGGAGTAGAGTTAAGTCGTTAGGAAATCATAGTGGCCTCACGTGCCGTGGATCAACTACCTCACTCTCTAAGTGTTGTGGCTCACTCACTCCCTCAAGGATGCTCTCACTCCCATATTTGTTGGAGTCACTCAAATGGCACTCAACCTCACATAGGATGTGTGGCATGCCTCATGTGGGCTAGTGGTGGTCACACTCATCCTCTCATAGGAGATGCGCTCAATGTCACGATGGTGGAGTCACCATGTCACTCATGGGGTGGTGGCTCTCCTCACATGGCACTTGGGGCATCTCGACATATGTGGGTGTCTGTGATATAGGTGCAATGTCTCCATGCTCAACTCCTATCGCCGTGGTCGAAGGATGGCCCTTGCTCGACCTTCCCTGCCGCTGCCTTGGAGTTGGAGGCCCATATGATGTGGCACCTCATAGCTCGCCTCGATGACCGGGATTTTCCCATGCTCGCCATCTTCCTTGGGGGCTTCCAAGATGGAAGTGTCACCTCTCTCGTAGGGTAGTCGCCTGGACTTGATGAAGTCGATGTAGGCATTTCGTGGGAGGTAGGCGAAGATGTCAGACGTCCAAAGGCGAAGATGCCTTGAGAACACTTGGCTAAGATGCCAAGTGGTTGATGTAGCCGTAGCAACGCCTTGGTGGTGGTCGCCTCGCGTCTTCTTTTGTTCTCTTGAAGCTTGGGCTTGGCGTGAAGTAGGTCTTGTTGGGATTTGTGCATTTGCGCTTGTGGAGCATCTTCATGATGATGATGTCGTTGTCGTGCTTGAGCTCGTAGTAGATGTCGCTCGTCAGTCGCCGCACATGATGCTTGAGGTGACTTGCCCTTCATGGCGGTGATGATCATGAACGTGATGGTGATCGCCATGTAGATGTGGACGAGGACGATTTGCACTTGCATCTTTTTCGCATTCCCAAGACTTGTGGCTTGACCGTCCGCCGCCTTTGAGGATGATGAAGTGGAAGAAGACTTGATCAAGGCCCTAATCTCTTCCATCCTCGATCTTGCTCCTCCTTTGTGCGGCAAGCTTGTTGTCGATGTAGTCCCTTTTCCTTGCTTCAGAGTGGAAAATGTCGATGGAGAGGTTCTCAATGCGCCTTGCAATCTTGATTGTGTGCCTTGCATTTGTCGCTAGTCCAAGATGGACCTTTTGGTGATGTAGTTGTTCACGCCATTATTGTTGTCGAGACCGAGAGGAAATGCCTTGCCTATCCATCACAAGACTCCGCAAATATGAGGGAGAAAGAGAAGAACCAATACTAATGTACCTTTGACCAAAGTTGAAGATGAATCAACTTCACTCAAATGCGGACAATGAAATAGCACTATTGGTACCAACTTGTCGATTCTCACACCTACACAAGTAAGGCTTATAGTGGAGCTCGGTGAGGATAGTGGCACAAAAATTTAATGCAAAATGTTAGCAAGAGTCAATAATGTTGAAAAAGATACACAAATTCGCAAGTGAGACAAATGGACCAATAGCAAAGAAAGGTACACGGAAACACACACACGGATAGATAAATGGGGTCGTGCAACCAAGGAATGAGCACAAAATGTGGAATCCACGGAAAATGCTCGTGTTGCACAACTCAAGAGAGACGCTAGCACGATTGCTCAATAGGCGGATACGACACTTGTGCACAACCTATAAGATGCGAAATGGATAAACTTTCTATCCCAAGTATGCTATGTATGTATGGTTCCCGGTGTTTCTCTCAAGCATGATATCGTATGATGTAGATTTGACAATATAATGGTATGATGCTATGGCACTTGCTCACGAGCCTTTTGCTTCTTTTTGCTTAAAAGCTTTTTTTTCTATGGCCACTTTTGCACAATGCACAAACCAAGATAGCAATTGTGTATATGCGGAACAAACTTGAGGCTTAATGGATGATATGATACCAAGATGATATGGTATGTATGCAATGGATGGTGTACTCCACTAATCAGTATTGCTAACGCTAAGTACGGCATACTAAAACGGCTAGTCTCGAGTAGGGTGTAACGCAAAATGGGCTAGGGGTTAACAATGCAATTGGTAAGGGAATATACAAAGGTGTCGCTGGTGTTACCGCCCTGATGCGATGATGAGTGGCTAAGTAGCCTGGTGTAGAGATAACAAGATGATGGAGACTGCCTCTAAGTAGTCAAACACCTTAGAAACTAAAAACCGCAAAACTCCAATTCTCAAATGACAAAATGTCAAATGGTGGTAGCGAAAAGCGGTGGTTGTTTGCTCTGGTAATGTGGAAATGGGATGATGGGCTATTCACGAGTCGGAGTTGAAGTTGCTGCCCCCAAGAGCCTAAACACTCAGGAGACACAAGCCACAGCTCAACAAGCTCAAACAAAATTAAGAAGTGGGTTGGTGGAAATGTATGGTGGGCACGCTTATGCCGAAGTGGTGGTGGTGGTCGATGAAGAAGCAATTGTCCTGGCATTCAAACATCTTAGGAGACTCCTAATCATAAACTCAAACAACCACATATGCAATGGGGAACAAAATGGGTTAGTTTATGGAAGCCTGTGGTGGTAATATGATGATATGGTGGAGGGCCTAGGCAAACTTGCCAAATTTCAAAAATATGATGGAGCCAAATGATGTTGGTAGTATTTTGTATGTGATGTCAAGAGCTTCAAACGAAGCAAATAACGCTAAAATCGGAGTTCGGATGAATTAGCTATGGACAAAACAAAAATCAGCCAAGTAAGTCATTCAGGTTAACTGGACATCCTGGGAGGAGGTCCTGATGATCCGGCTTGGTCCGGATGACGGGGAGGAAACTGATGATCCGGGTTCCACGGGTTCTCGCTTTTCCCAAGCGTGTATCCTGACGTCCCGTGGCGCCCAAATTGATCTCGGGAGAAGGTCCTGATGATCTGTGAGCTTAATCCGCCGGATGGTTTCTGCGTGGAGGCCAATTTTTGGGCGAAATTTTAGGATTATGGGGTCAAAATCATGCAGATTTCGTGGATGGAAGGTGGGAAAACTTAGGAGATGCTAGGATCCACTTGAAATCAAGCAATTCTAGGATTGAATTCAACAAAACATCATCAAACCAACAAATCACAAAAAAAATTTGGGGCTATTTTGGTGATTTTGATTTAGGACGAAACAACAAAATCAAGCTAGAAAAAAGAGGGTAGGGGCTCCAAAAAACGTGATCAACGTGGTGATGCGGAGCATCCCATGTTCATCACCATGTACACCCGACTACTCTCCAAGCCCCAAGGATACATAAGATGAGACCTCGACTATGCGCCATCCTGGACACAAGGTGAATCTCACCCTCTTCGAACCGCCACTTTCCGTGATATGAGACATGGCTATTACCTCATGCGTGGACCTTGTATACACTCAGTACAACCAGGATGGCCAAGGAGAATCCAAGGACCAAGGCCAAGCATGGAAGAGAAGACGGAAGAAAGGAGAAGAAGAAGATGGAGCGGTCGTTGAAGACAAAGCCGGACGTCTGTCACCAGTCCGGATCATCCGGCCCAAATGGATCATCCGGGACCTCCCGGATCGTCCGGTAAATGCACCAAGACAACAGAAGCCCTCGACGAAGCCGGATTATCCGACGGTCGCCCGGATCATCCGGACTCCTTATTACACCCTTGGATCATCCGCCACCATCCGGATCATCCTGACCCCGCCAGCAGCGTGATTTGGGCCGAGTCTCTGTACCCTTCGCCTTCACTTACCCCTTCGTGGGCTTAGCACTATAAATAGACCTCCTCCTCCCCACTTTGAGGGTGAGCGCTGGTTTAGCCTGTTAGAGATAAAGTTACGCCATCTATCGGATCTCCTCCTCGCGAGACCGCCGCCTCTTTGGAGAAGATCCTCTGATACAAGACCCTTTTGTGGAAGATCCTCGTGGATTCAAGGCCCCTCCGGAGATGAACGTTCCTTTGTATCCTTACCCTACTTGACTATGTATCTTGTGGATCTCATGTGTATGTTGATCTAGCACTTGTGTGATCGATTCCTTGTTGGTTGAGTGTTCCTCTCTCGCTTTCTCCGTGTTTTCCTCATGCTTCCGCTGTTCTTTCGTGTTCCTCCGTAGGATCCCTCCAAACGTGAAAGATCGATTTAATTAGGGTTCCACCCTACATCATATGGTATCATGAGCCACGTTGATCACATTTTTGGAGCCCCTACCCCTCTTTTCTAGGTTGATTTTGTTGATTTCGCCCTAAATCCAAAATCCCCACCAAAAATAGCCCCCAAATTTTTTTTGTGATTTGTTTGTTTTGATGATGTTTTGTTGATTTTGATCCATGGATTTGCTTGGTTTCAAGTGGATCTAGCATCTCCCCAAGTTTCCCCACCTTCCATCCACGAAATCCCTCAAATTTTGCCCCGAAATCATCCATTTCCTCGCCAAAATTTCATCCCCGAGAGCAAATCCTGAAGGATTGATTTGTCTGGATCATCCGGACCTTCTTCCTCGGATCATCCCACTAAGCTCCGATCAGCTGGACGCCTGACGTCCGGATAAATTACGCGACTCCAAAATAGAACCGGCGCTGACGAACCCCGATCATCCTCGATGTCCTCCTGATCATCCGGGACATAGCCCGGATGAGCCGGACCTCCTCCCGATGTCCGGTTACACCTAAAACCGACACGCTGAAATCTTGTTTTGTCCATAACTAATTCATCCGAACTCCGATTTTGACGTTTTTAGCTCGCTTTTGAAGCTATTGACATCCCCCATCCCACAAAAATACCACCAACACCATTAGACACCATCAACTTTTCGGAATTTTGGCACCTTGCCTAGGCCCTCCACCATATCATTCGTGATTACCTCCACCGACTTCAGAACCTAACCCATTTTGTTCCCTATAGCATTTGAGGTTGTTTGAGTAGTGACTTGAGTCTCCTAAGGTGTTTTGGCTACTTAGGGACGGTTGTTTCTTCATCAACCACCACCACCACCACTTCCACACAACCTTCCCACCATACACTTCCGACTAACCCCAACTTAACCCAATTGTTGTTTGAGCTTTTTTGAGTTGTGGCTTGTGTCTCCTAAGGTGTTTCGCCACTTAGGACGGCAACTTCAACTCCTCGACTGCGTATATCCCATCATTCCACTTCCGCATTGCTTAGTGCAACTCCACCACCGCTTCCGCTACCACCATTTTGACATTTGTCATTTGAGATTTTGAGTTTGCGGTTTTTCCGCTTCCTAAGGTGTTTCGCCACTTAGGACGTAGTCTCCATCATCTTGGTATCTACACCAAGAACACCGCCACTCATCATCGAAAGGACGGAACCTCGACGCACACCATTGTATATTACCTGCAATTGCATTGTTAACCCCAGCCCATTTTATGCCACTTACCTATCGAGACTAGCCATTTGAGTATTGCCGCAACGCTATTTGTGCACATTAGTGGTCCATACCTTCCATAGCATACATACCATATCATATTGGTATCATATCATCCATTGTGCTCAAGTTTGTTCCTCGTGACATACACAATTGCTATCTTGGTTTGTGCATTGTACAAAAGTGGCCATAGAAAAAAAGCTTTTAAGCAAAAAAGAGAGCAAAGAGCTCGGAGCAAGTGCCATAGCATCATATCCCATTGCACATAAGATTGTCAAATCTACATCATATGATATCATGCTTGAGAGAAACACCGAACCATACATACATAGCATACTTGGGATAGAAAGAATATCCATTTTGCATCTTATAGGTTGTGCACAAGTGTCGATCCGCCTATTGAGCAATCGTAAGAGCTGCTCTCTTGAGTTGTGCAACACGAGCGCTTTTGGTGGATTCCACATTTTGATCTCATTCCTTGGTCAGTACGACCCCATTTATCTATCCGTGTGTGTTTCCGTACCTCTCATTGCTATTTGTCTACTTGTTTCACTTATGTAATTTGTGAATCTCTTCAACATTATTGACTCTTGCTAACATTTTACATTAAATTTTTGTGCCACTATCCTCACCGAGCTCCACTATAAGCCTTACTTGTGTAGGTGTGAGAATCGACAAGGATCGGTACCAATAGTGCTATTTCATTGTCCACATTTGAGTGAACTTGATTCATCTTCAACTTTGGTCAAAGGTACATTGGTATACGCTTCTCTTCTTTCTCCCACTAATATTTGCTCGAGTCTTGTGATGGATAGGCAAGGCATTCCTCACCCGTTCATTTACAACAACGACGGCGCGAACAACTACATCTCCAAAGCGCCCATCTTCGATCTACAACGACAAATACAAGGCGACAATCAAGATTAGGCAGAGCGATCGAGAACATCTCCTCGACATTCGCACACTCAAGCAAGGAAAAGGGACTACATCGACAAGAAGCTTGCCGCACATAAAGAGGAGCAAGATGCAAGGATGGAGGAGATTAGAGCCTTGATCAAGTCTTCTTCCCTTCATCATCCTCAAGACGACGACGGTCAAGCCACAAGTCTTCGAGCAAAAAAGATGCAAGTGCAAATCGCCCTCGCCCACATCTACATGGCGATCATCATCACGCTCACGATCCACATCGCCATGAAGGCCAAGTCACCTCCAAGCAACATGTGCACGAAGACGATGAACGACATCTACTACGAGCTCAAGCACCCACAACGACATCATCATCATGAAGATGCTCCACAAGCGCAAATGCACAAGTCCCAACAAGACCTACTTCACGCCAAGTCCAAGCTTCAAGAGCACAAAAGAAGACCGCGAGACGACCACCACCAAGACGGCGCTACGGCTACATCAACCACTTCGCATCTTCGCCAAGTGTTCTCAAGGCATCTTCGCTTTGGACGACGCATCTTCGCTTACTTCCCACTTAGCACGCCTACATCGACTTCATCAAGTCCAAGGCACCACCACGAGAGAGGGTGACACTTCCATCTTCGAAGCCCTCAAGGAAGATGGCCGAGCATGGGAAACTCCTTCGTCATGGAGACGAGCCACCAGGTGCCACATCATATGGGCCTCCCACACCACGATGGTGACAAGAAGGTCGAGCAAGGGCCATCCCTTCACCACGGGCGATAGGAGTTGAGCATGGAGACATTTGCACCTACATCTCCGACACCCACATATGTTGAGATGCCCCATTTGTCATGTGAGGAGAGCCACCACCACATGAGTGATATGAGTGACTCCACCATACGTGACATTGAGAGCATTTCCTATGAGAGGATGAGGTGACCACCACTAGCCCCACACATGAGAGCATGCCACACATCCTATGTGAGGTTGAGCGCCATTCGAGTGACTCCACCAACCATATGGGCGAGAGCATCCTTGAGGGAGTGAGTGAGCCACAACACTTAGAGAGTGAGGTAATTGACACGGCACGCGAGGCCACTATGATTTCTAACGACTTAACCTCTACTCCTAGTGTGTTTTCTTCTTAGGTGATAGGTCTCCTACATGACGACACGCCTACCATTGATGAGTCCATACCTCCTATGGAGACGACGATGGCCATGATGGACGATGATGCACCCCCACATGGTTCCATAAAGATGAAGATGACAATGAGATGATCTTCAACACCTCACCTACAACACATGAGCGATACACTCCAAAGGTAACATAGGTGATGGTGCTTCTCTTGTCCCACTAGTGGACTCTCTTGACGATGACTGCTTCCATGATGATGACCAACCTATTACCATGCTTCATGCTAGTGAGACTTCTTCATGCCTTGACTTACCTATTTATGATGAATATGATGATGAGCATGTTGAGTTGCCTAGTTGTGATGCTATGCTTCATAGGATATCATGAAAATTCTATTGGTCACTTCATGTTTGACAATCCATTGATTGTCATATGCTATGAGTGAGATCTCCCATATTGCATCATTTCAATCTCAACATAGTAACTATGCATGCCCCATTAAAATCAATCCCATTTGCACTTATGGCATAAATGACGAGATGATGGTCATTGGCTTTTGTTTTTCATGTGATGATATTAGCATGCTTCCTTTACATGATTTGCGCAATTCATCCAATATGTCATGCCATGATCACATTGTTCCAAATATGCATTGTTTTGGATGTTGTCAATATTCTCCAAGTAATGTTTCTACTCTTGCTCATGAGGAGACCCCCATAGTTTCCTCATACATATTAGGAGATCTTGATGCATTCCATACTTTGCATGATTCCCACGATTATGTAACCTTATGCATAACATGAATAAAATGCTCTCGATATTTTCATGATGCATTACATCCTTTGAGTCTCCATTATGTGATACATAATAACAAACCTCTCATGATGGATGACATCTTTCTATATCACGATCTCATTTATTTGAGCGCTGATATTTGGTGCTAACTAACACACGACGCGCAAGATCATGATGGATGATGTACATCTACCACGCACACACAATTTTCCCTTTGTCTTTGTTTTGTGTTGGTACTCACGATACTCCGCCAACCTCTCAATCCCAAGAGTTGACAAAACGAGCTCTTGAGAGCAAGGATGCTTTGGGATCCCGTGGACTATCCTTACCATCTGGCCCCTTCGCTGTAAGGACTACGCGTTAACTCCTCTACTTGGCTCTCACACGGCTATGGGCCATTTACCACTTGTCACCTTATGCTCATTTTACTGTTCACTTTGCATGCTATGCTTGCTTCTATGCCTTGCCATGCAATCGTGACTGCTTGCTTGCATTTACCCATGATGAACCATTATGATATCCCAATCGTATTTGCATGCTTGGTGGAGATCCTTGTTACATTGCCATGTTTATCATGTGCCCCATACTATTGATGCTTGTTGTGTTGGGAGAGTCATGATGCCCCATTGCTATTTACATATGGTCTCTCGCCAATACATTGATGACATTTTACTCACATCTTGCTTTCATGCTTGTGCTATGATAGAGGCGGGGTGTCCCGATCTTTCGATGAGATGATAACTATCGATTTGGTGGAGACGATTTGACGATCCGACAACAAACGGCACGACGCTAAGCGCCTTTAGCAATCGCTAAAACCAACTCCGAGAGGTTATAGACCACGCCAGCACAATCAACCTCCACCACGACGGTGTATTCCTGCAAGCAATCAAGAACAAGCTAGAATATGATAAAAGCAATCTGAATATTAAGTATATATGAAGTATTGATAAAGGTGGGGATCCGAAGCGTCTTGGTCTGGTCGTTGGACACAAACGGCAATACACGGTTGCAATGGCTAACTTTTAACTAAACAAATCTACAATTTTATACTTAATTTGATGGTATCCACTACGCAAATCAACTTTGGAGAATATTGTAGAGCCACTAATTCATCAAGCATATCATCTAGCCTAGAATAGGATGACGATAACGAATAGTAATATTATTAATGCTCTACAATCAACACACACACGCGGATGTACCATCCTTTTCGCACTAGAATAATAGGAACAGACAAGGACTATGGGATTCACAGATATAACCTTTGTCGAGAAGCTCTTGTACTTGACGATAATCTCCTTCGCCTCCTCCGATTGGTACGTATGGTGCACGGTTTGGCAGTGGAAGCACCGAATTAAGTCAATCTGATGCTCAATCCCATGAATAGGCGGTATCCTGGCACGCCTTGTGGAAAGACGCCAACGAACCTTGCAAAATGTTAGTGACAGCAGAAGGCAAAGAGGAAGGCACGCCCCTAATGAAAATAATGCCTCTTTTGCACACCTAAAGCATAGCAAACTGATTTGCTAAAATCTAGCTCATCAATATCAGATTTAGTGGCAAGTAAACATGCACTTTTCAATTTAATTTCAGAAGCAACACTAGATGGTTTACTATTAGGCTTCATATGTCGCTCAAATTCTTTTGCCACAATCTGATTTTCAATCTTATTTTCTCCTGTTTTGCTTTATTAGCTCTATTAATATCATCTTTCAAATGGACTCAGGAGTCATAGGAAGCAAAGTAATATTTTTATCCTTATGAACAAGAGTATAATCGATTGTTTCTACCATGGTGTACAGTAATTTTTATCAAATTGCCATGGTCTACCAAGTAATAAGGAACATGCTTGCATAGGTACCACATCACAATCAACATAATCAGCATATGTAGAGATACTAAATGCACACTAACAAGACGTGTTACCTTAACCTTGCCGCTGTTGTTGAACCATTGATGTAGTAAGGATGTGGATGTGGTCTTATGGTGAGAGATAGCTTCCACCATCTCCATGCTAGCTGTTGTTGCAGCTCCTCCATCTATGATGACGCTAATAGAACGCTCCTTGACAACTCCCTTTGTATGGAACAAATTATGCCTCCGATTTTGCTCAGCTTGTGTAACCCTGACACTCAAAACACGTTGAGTAACTAAACATTCATACCACAAAGATCTTCAAGAGCTCATGTATTGTGTCTCATGATCGTAATCATCTCCACCGTGTTCTCATGTGTAATAAGAGCCAAAGTCTCCTCATCATAGTCACTAGCGGACTCATACCCACCATCCTTAGTAGCAATCATCACACGCTGAGATTTGCATTCTCTCAAGAAAATGTCCTCTTCCTTACAACGAATTACAAATAATATCACCTGTGTGCCCCTGCTGACGCCCATGGAAGAAGAAGAGCTCGCGGCAGTTCTAGCAGGTGTGCTCTTGGCGATAGTGGTGGTTGTGCTCGTCTTGTATCACGTTGGAGGTGGCACCCAAGGAGGTGATGGTGCAAAGGAAGTAGATGATGCACGTGGTGTCCATGATGAAGGTCCACTAAGTAAAAGTTAGTGCGCGCCAATGCCTCTGCCGATCCCTGACTTCACGCTCAGCTTTACAAGCAAGATGGAATAAACGAAAGATATTATTATAATCCTTATAGTCTAGAATGGTCTCGAATCTCTATTTAATCCACCCGTAAAACGCAAGCATAGCTTCATTCTCCTCAACAATACCACATCTAATCAAGCCAGCTTTGTAATTCCCGATAATATTCTTCTATGAATTTTTTCCTTGTCTTAAGCGCTGCAATTTTTGAAGTAATTCACGCTGATAATATGGTGGAACCCAACGAGCACGCATAGCAGTTTTCAAAGCAGCCCAAGTAGCTGGAACAGATATAATCTACAATGTTCGCATTCACCAAACACATGCAAAGCTAGTGAAAGCACAAACAGCAAAGCAGAACACGCCTCTCCTCGTGATATTGTAAACATGTAAATCGTTGTTCGGGCTTAACTCCCAAGTAAGATATATATCAGGAACATATCTACCCTCAAATGGTGGAATATTCAATTTCAGCTTAGGGAGATGGTCATGATCTCGCACTGAGGGGAGCCCTAACATTGCCATTATTTGCATGTGGACGACCTGGTGGTTGTGGTGCTGGTGGTTGCACGAAGTTCGATGTTGATCAACCTAATCCTCGAATCTCCCACATAATCATCCTCGCGGGCACCAAAGCAGCAGCAGTAGCAGGACCCAAAGAAGCACCAACAGCAGTGAGCAGCTGCACCAGAATTTTGTCCTCGCTCAATAGGAACACGCCGAGCTCGCCCATACCGATTCGAAGGGGCGAGTTGTTGTCAAGCAGAGGTGCGATAGGTGCAGCCGGCGGTGGTTGTGGAAAAACTACGAGCAATTCATCAAACTTGCTATCAAGCTTTGTTTCAAACGCCTTCTCAATGCCATCTATCTTCTCCATGGCCTCGCCAATCTGTTTAGCACATCTTGCACCTGTCCAATCATCATTTGGTCAAACTTATCATGTAGCTGTTTGTTCGCGTGTTCTCCCAATCGGCCTCATCGGCTTGTGATCCCGCCATGGTTAGCAGCAATAGAAACACACAAGAATATGATCCTACAAGAATATGTCACAATGATGCATATAAGATTTGAACTTTGTAGTAAGCATGAACAAAGGTTGTTGCTTTGTTTAAATTGTTCAAATTTCATGGGCAATTCACGCATTTATAGTAAGGAGGGAAAATGTTGTCTCATTACATCTTTCAAATCTTTCCAAGTTGTGGGTTGGTTATCATATTTTTCTTACAATGCACACTCCACCAAACTCAAGCAAAACCAGAATGCTTTCCATCGGGCAGCTCACATCGGTCAAGTTCAGAAAAGTCATGGTTACTAAAAACTTGTTCTACTTCAAACTCCCAAGCAAGATAAATAGCAGGATTAAATCTACCTCAAATGACGGTAAAGAGATAACCTCGACCATGTGGTTGTGTGTGCTGTCCCAACTCTCGTGGATGGTGAAGATGTGTCCATCGTGGCAAGAACTTCTATCTCCGAACTCTGTCATGATTAGTAGAAACAAGAAACAAAATTCCAAAAAATGTTCCTATGAACTACTAGGATGTGGTTGTAAAGTGCTCACAAGAAAGCAAATATCAATATCTACAAGTTCTTACCATGCGCGTGGTGACAGCAACCAAATATGTCAAATAACTCAAGATTGTGTAAGGCGACATGTGTGAACATACGATACACGGTGTAGAAATATGTGGAGCTGGGTTGGCTATATATGGTAGCAAAAGGTTAGCAATAATCAATTCAGAGATGCAATGTTGAATAAACGCCAACGACGGTATCAGGCTGGTCCTAGGCTAGACCGGACTAGAGACGGAGCCTAGAACACCATGAGGTCACGTGTAGCACAACTAGCATCAATGAAGGATACTAAGTAGCTCTGGACAGCAAGATATAAGCTTAAGATCACAACGGTAGTGAAGATAATGATGAAAACAACTACCAAGCAGACATACAACAACTCTCTCCAACTTTCCTTGAAAAGTTTGAGCCAATTTTCTGATAAATTTTCAAAGAATGCTACTAACTCAAGTTTTCCAATGCAAAAAGAATCACTCAGTTCCGAAAGTTGATATGAGGAGTCAAAGAATTTTAAAACTGGCCTGAAAAATTGGAACAAGCTGTGTTCATGAACTTCAGAGGGCAAAAGACCAATTTAGAAGCCGATTTTGAGGTGTCAAATAATGAACTAGCTTCTGCAACTATTTAGATGCGGCTCGTTGCTAGCTTCAATTTGAGTACTACGGAGCCAAAACGGACTTCGTATGAGGAAGATACACCTGTTTTACTGAACAAGTTGCAAAAACAGATTCCAATCCGAATTCGTGTACGAGATTGATTCTAGATAGATCTGAATTTTTTTTTCTTCTTTTTTTTCTCACACTTTTTTTCTTTTCTTCTATTTTTCTTTTTTTTCTTTTTTTCTCTTTTTTCTATCTTCTTTTTCTCCCTCTTTCCAAGACAAACTAGATAAGATGCAGATTGATCAAAGTAAGATGTGAGTAATCTCAACTATGATTATGATAATGAACAAGCGTGAGCACGTGATGGAAATTAATGGATGGGATGGTGGATAGTTGAAGGATAATGATGCAAGGCGTGACTAATGTGAACAGAACTCAAACTCTAAAGGAACTAGACACTAAGACCAGCAACCCATACCTATTTACGCAACCTATAATTCAACTATGCAAGCAACTAATAGAAAATTGTTAAGGCTCAGAATCGCTTGGATAAAGGATGAACAGATCTAACTTTTTGTGGCTTTTTGTGGACTATATGCATGAAGAATGACTGATCTAAACTAAACTTAAAACCTAAAATCTCACCGAGCAACCTCCGGATCTCCCGATACCACTTGATAGAGGCGGGTGTCCCGATCTTCGATGAGATGATAACTATCGATTTGGTGGAGACGCATTTTGACGATCCGACTACAAACGCACGACAAGGCGCCTTTAGCAATCGCTAAACCAACTCCGAGAGGTTATCGACCACGCCGAGCACAATCAACTCCCGACCATTTAAGGTCTATTCCTCGCAAGCAATCAAGAACAAGCAAGAATATGATAAAAGCAATCTGAATATTAAGTAGTATGTATGAAGTATTGATAAATAGGGATCCGTAAGCTGTCTTGGTCCTGGTCGTTGGACACAAACGGCACAATGGGCTGCAATGGCTAACTTTTAACTAAACAAATCCCAAGGAAAAGCTACTAGAAATCACCGACAAATATGCATGCATGCAATATTTTTGGTCATATCCAAGGTAGTCATGTCCTCATCATGCTATGACATGTGAATTATTCATGCCCACTATTTTCACACATGACATGCTTGCCATGATTCCTCCTAGTATGTTGCATCTTCCAACTACTAGCTTGCTTAACTTGATTGCTATCATTGCTTGCTATGTTGCATCACCCATGTTCCACTATTACTTGCTTTCTTGGGTTGATGACATATATGCTCATGCCTCTCACTTGATTTGTCATGATCATTGTCTCTTGTCTCCATTAGTTGCATCTCTCATATCACCTTGTATTGAGTGCCAACTTCCTATGCTTATTGATCTTGGAGACTTGACATTTTACTTGTGAAGCATGCTTGTTTGATTGAGCCTATTGTATTTGGCTGTTCTTGCATCATATGCCTCCACACTATGAAATGCCCTTGTACTTTCTTATGATGAGCATGATGCATACACTTGTTCTAAGATCTTACCACACTAATGATAGGTTTTGCATTTCCGCTTAACCTCATTTGTTTTTCCGAAAGTGTTTATCATGTTCTTTCATTTTGGAGATTTCATACATGATGGCGCTATGCGACATATTGGTTATGTGAAGGCATACATGATGTGCGACACCAACATTTTCGACATTCTCATAAAGGTGAACTCCTTCTCTTGAGCCATCCCTCAAATATGCATATTGATGGGTCACTTTTTTCATTGTTGTTTCCTTCTTGTTGTCTACATGATACATCTCGTGAACGGAGGAGGATACATTGAGATTGGCTACATGGACCTTCACATTGAGGAGCGCCGTGACTTATTGGATGCACCTTCAAATTCTACTCATGCTCTCTCGCATCCAGCTTTGGTACACCAACACCTCCATATTTGTTGATTGTGCACATACATGTCATGCTCGATGGATATATCATACTCACCACAAGTTTGCATCCCATGCATGGATTGACTCACATTGTGCTTTGTTTTGTTACATCTATTTCCATGTCATCCATGATATATGAGCTTGTTTCACTCTCTTAGCAAATTTGTTGTGATATTCCTTGATGACATATTCATACATCATGATCATTTTGCCCATCATCAATTGCATAATAACATATACATATGGAGCATCCATTGCCATATTCATGCTCTTGATAAACCGCCTCACTATGACATTATTTTGCACCGTGGGTTGCATTGATCATATTTACAACACATTTGTGTGCACAATGATTGCATTTCTCCCATGAATGCTTTGCATCTCATTCTAGATCATCTTGATAAGCTTCATGCGCTTTGTCACAACCAATCTTGCCACACGGACTCATTCTACATGGATGGACACTTTGTGTGCGCTAACCATTGTATTTCCGGAAAGGTTGCTCGTGGTTTGCTCTTTTTTTGCATGTCTATCACTCCGCGACACCTTGACCACGCTGGATTGCACCATGCCTTCAACTTCGTCCAACTACAAGTCCGCCTCACACAACCGCTTTCCATGGTGATGAGGATCAACATCCGAGGTCGGATCTTTCCTAAGGGGGGATATGATGCGAGCATCCCACGCTCATCCCCATGTACACCCGACTACTCTCCAAGCCCCAAGGATACATAAGATGAGACCTCGACTATGCGCCATCGGACATAAGGTGAATTCACCCCTTCAACCGGCTACTTTCCGTGATATGAGACATGGCTATCACCTCATGCGGGACCTTGTATACACTCTGTACAACCAGGATGGCCAAGGAGAATCCATGGACCAAGGCCAAGCATGGAAGAGAAGACGGAAGAAAGGAGAAGAAGAAGATGGAGCGGTCATTGAAGACAGTGCTCTGACGTCGGGTCACCATTCCGGATTATCCGGCCCAAATGATTATCCGGACCTCCTTGATCAACGTCTGGTAAATGCACCAAGACAACAGGAAGCCCTCGACGAAGTTGATTATCCGGACGGTCGCCCGGATCATCCGGACTTCGACACCGGATCATCCGCCACCATCCGGATCATCCTGACCTTACCGTAGGCGTGACTTTGGCCGAGGCCCGTGTACCCTTCTTCGCCTCCTTTCTTACCCCTTCGTGGCTTAGCACTATAATAGACCTCCTCCTCCCACTTTGAGGGTGAGCGTGGTTTAGCTTGTTAGAGATAGAGTTGTTGCCATCTATCGGATTCTCCTCGGGCGAGAGACCGCTGCCTTCGGAGAAGATCCTCTCGTATACAAGACCCTTTATGGGAAGATCCCCTCGTGGATTCAAGGCCTCCTTGGAGATGAACGTTCCTTTGCATCTTACTCCCAGCCGGACTATGTATCT
>JAHHZJ010007370.1:0-14024 GCA_021437245.1 Aegilops speltoides | reverse complement strand
CATCCCCATGCAGCTCACCTCCGGAAAGATAAGGGCTTGCTATGGGGTAGTTCAGAGGAGCGACCGGACTCACCCTATCTTTAGACCCGTGAACAAGAAGCTTCAACTTGTCAATGTGATCCAGTCATGCTCGTCCACGGATTCTCCCGCCAAAGAAGGGCCTTTAATTTGTGGAGTTTGATCGTGCACAAGACCGACCTTGAGCGGCTCTTCGACACGATGTACGGTTGCCTCGAGGGTGCTGTTCAAGGGCGCTGAGCCCGGATCCGCGATCAAGATCGCGGATTCAAGACGCAGCGCCCACCAGGGTAAGCTATGTCATCCTTATGGGACACCATTTTTTCCATAGTTTGACTCGATGTGGGATCTAAACTCCCAATGCCTTTATTAGGATCGGCAGAAGACGTCCCGACAGTAAACTGTCCGGCTCCTTCCAAGACCCAGCGACACCCGCTTGACGGGTGCCGGTCCCGCACTTTACATGGTGCCGAGAAGAAGGCTAAGAAGAAGGCCACGGAACCCGAAGGAGTTCCCTGCGTCAGTGATATCGGACTCATCGTCCGATGACTCGAGGCGGACTCCTTCCCAAGACGAGGAGGAAAATAAGAGGCCTCTCCCGCCAGGGGAGAGAAGAGGAAGGCCTCCCAATGAGGGAGGCCAAGGGTCCAAGAAGGGAAGGACCTTCCCCGGATCGCCCGCCAACGCTGGCGACGGCAACAAGGAGGGCCTCAAGGGCCAAGCCCCGTGAGATCGTAAGTATCCGGACTCCTAGATAATTTATAATTTTTCTTTTGCCACACGGTGTCTTTCTAATGCCGATACAACCTGTATCAGCAAAGGACGATCTTCCCACTTCGCCGAAGCGGGTCCTGGACACATCGGATATGGATTCTTTCAACCGCCCACACTCGCGATGCCGACGACGCCGAGGTCGGATCCCGGAAGGGACCCGCCAGAGGAGGAGGCCCGGAGGTGCCGCAAGGCAAACTCCTGACTCAGACGATTCGCACCGAACTCGCAAGGTTCCGGAGTCCGGCGAGCGCCCCTTCATAAGAAGGGCAAGATCGCGCACCGCGGCCTGGCCCAACCGAGGCGCCGGATAACTTGCTGGAGGCGCCAACGCCGCCCATTGAAGAAGAACACCGACCGCCATGAGTGCGGTGATTCGAAGGTTCACCGCCAAGAGCGGCCGACTGAAGCCTCGCAGCAGCCTTCTAACAGCTTTGAGGTAAGAATTTTAAGATATGTGATATAATACAAGACAGACAGAGCCCCGATGCTCGGGTTCAAGGTTCGTAAACAAAAGCCGGACCGAGGATCTAAAAAGATATACGCAGGAGTTCTAAAAAGTATGTCAATATGGGATTGCAGCTGCGCCGACCTCGCGACTGCTCAAGGAGTTCAATGCTTTGGAGCAGAGCCTCGAGCGTCCGAGAGTGAGCTCTGCCATGCCAAGAAGTAGCTCGAGGACAAGGAAGGTGAGTAACACCAGATAAAGTTGTACCTTACGTAAAAGGATTTGGCTGCAAGATGAATAACAAGGATAACGTGGTACTACAGGGCCACAAATGAGGTGGCGACTCAAGGAGGCGTGTCCATGTCAATGCAATGTGGTCGTGGAACGAGCCGAGCGAGAGAAGCAGGAGGCGGTGGCGGCGGTACAGCAAGAGGTCCGTGCTCGTGGAAAAGCATGAGAGTTTGGAGCATGATTCAAGACTCGAGAGTTCGAGCTAGGCCGCCTTGAGAGTGCCAAAGCCGCAAGGTCAAGCTCAGGACCCTCCGGAAGTCGAGGATTTGAAGAAAATAGCTGGGTAAGGCATTTTTCATGCAAAGCAAGCATGTGAATGTGAATTACCTATTACTTACCCAAATTCGAGCTCTCCAGAGCTGCTCGACATCTGCCCTGCAGCAGGTCCGATGCGCCGCTTCACCGGGCCGAGGAGGGAGCTTGACGGAGAAGGTCTTCGTCTCAAAGATGTCGAGGCCGACATCCAGTTTTTAGCGACCAGCTGAAGCAGCTGGTCGAGCTCCACAAGGTGGCTGAACAGCCATGAAGGGCCTCATAGTTCGGCCGGGCCCAAGGTGGCTATGCCCGAGCTACTTCGCTTGCGCGGCCTGGTGGATGCGTGTCCTCGGGTTGAAGTTGTCAAGCACTCCGCAGATTGAAGGTGCCTGTTGGCCCTTGCCGCGCAAAGGTGCATCAGGGCAGATGGACGCCGAGAAGCTTCGACGGATGCCACGCAGGCAAGGAGTATCGCACCAAATGTATTATAAGAGTGTCCTCAAGGGTGCCCGATGATTGCAGGTGAGTGCTCCAAAGATGTAATATTTGAGTAGACTCGATTTTGTTATCCCGTATACCAAGACTTTGTTCATATGCGCTAAGCAACGCTTGTTAATTTAAAATATTACCTTCAGGCGCCGCTTATCAAATCGAGAGATGGCAAGTCGTCGGCTTCAAATTTCCATGCCACGAAAAGTGCTAGGGTGTTCGGATAAACTTGAGCGCCTTGTTCCCATTTTTGGGTCCATCTAGGGAGGCGCTCAACACAACGAACGAGGCAACCGGACTTATAATACTTGAACACTCTCACTTAGCCATAAAATTTATAATTTTAAATTTCGCAAGCCCCTAGTATTCGAAGACCGAAGTTCATGCCTATCCACGCCGGCTGCATAAAGCCGGTTCTCGCTCTAAGCGCATAAGTCTTTAGGGACTCAAAAACCTCTCAAAATGATTCAGCCTCGCTTTATCATGATGGTCAGTTTTAGCTTTTCCACCGAGGCGCCGCCAGCTCAACTCGGGCGCAATCGCAGTGGTTCTCCCAAAGGCATACCTTAGCCGATACAACGGAACGAAGGTACCAAAACATGGGAGCCGGGCAAACCCAACTATTGACCCAAGACATGATTCGAGCCGATGCATATAATGCTATAAGTTCGGGTGCCGGACTTGTGAAAGTGTTCGACTTATCACACCGTAATGTGGGGAACTTGAGCCCTCAGGTATTTAGTCGCACTAAAGTGTACGGATGCAACATGTCATAAATGAACATATATATAAGAAAGGAATGCAATTATAAGCAAAAAGCGATGCATTGTTTATTCAAGAAGTACTACCATGAATGCAGAACGATACAAATAGTGCGGTAAGCAAGGGGTAGGACTATTAGACATGTCCTCTCCGTGGGTAGGCTCATGGAATGGTGTATAAAACAGATTTAATGCTCAGAATGGAGACCACCTGAGTAGCCTGCTGAGCTTTTTCCTCCCCGGTTGTTAGATCGTGAGTCCGGCAGGTTCATCACGGACAGGCCTCGTAAACAGAGTCCTGTGGGTAGAAAAAGAAAAAGAAAAAGAGTGACACACTTGGGAGCCCCGTGTGGTTGAGCCGCACTGGCTCGCCGTGGTCGTGCCCTCTCCCTATGCCCATGGTATCTCCAGAGCGTAATGATGTACGCTGGCGACCAGTCTTGCAATTTTGCAAGGGCTGGGTTAGCCGCATTGCGCGTGTTCTGAACATGCCTGTGGTCTTGTTGTAGGTTACCCGGCTGTCTGGCCGTCGGTCCGGCCGCTAACGGCCGGACTCGAAAATTGCCTTAAGAGGCTGCTCAGATTTCCGCCGCGAGAGCCGCTGTGTTCCTCCGCTCAAGGGAGCGCTCAGTGTTTCCGCTGACCGTAATTACTCCTCGAGGGCCCGCATCTTGAGCTTGAGGTATGCATAGTGTGGCACCGCTGAACTTTTGCGAACGCTGTTCGTCTCGAAAGCAGAGCATGATAGCCGCCGCGAATGTAACTATGTCAAGATTAACTCTCGCTCGAAGTTATCCGGGATCCAAGACCACTTCAAGTGTGGCTGAGCTCGCAATTGGCCTCTACACTGAATGACGCTTTGAAGGTCGCCTTTGTGGGTTTAACTTGAGGGTCTATGCCCATCTTGGCGACCGATCATGATAAAACAGGTTCAGTGCCGCCGCCGCCCATCGTGACTCTAGTGAGGTGAAATCCATCTACGAGTGGGTCTAAAACCACGCGCGTAATCCACCGTGGCGGATATCGGTGGGTGGTCCTTCGATCAAAAGTGATCGGGCAGGAGGACCATGGGTTGAACTCGGGCGATCGCTCCATCACAGATACGCCCTCGAGTGCACGCCTCGCCCTCTCTGGGTATGTGAGTTATGATATCATGTTCACCGTCCGCACTTGTGGGGGAAACCCTTCGTCCTCTATTGTTTGGCGTCGTCTCCTCGCCGCCGCTATGCAGCCCCTTGTCATTGTTTTCGCAATTAACTTGCTCGCTCGCTTGAATACCCAACAACTCGCTGGTGTGATTAGCTGGCTTTTCGGGGTGCCGTATCCGCAAGAGCGGTCGAGTATTCGGTCCAAATTGATGGACCCGAGTAGTTCTTTGAATGGCTTTTCCGACGACCGGTTTAGAGCCTCCGAATCCGGGCGCTGACCGCCAGATCTCGGTTATCGCCGCTGACGCGGGCGCTTGTTTTTGTTGCGACGGACCGCCATTGTGGTCCTTGGTATCCGGACCGCAGTAATTTTTGCCGAGGTTGTTATCGCTGGCTAGCTACTGTCCTCTCCGCGCAGTAGCGGTCATAAGTGAGTGAGGGCTGCCATGGATTTCGCTTTTCCTGCCCTAGGTGCCGGGCCAGCCATTCGTCATGGATGTTATGTTTAAAGGCTGCAGAGCCTCCGTGATCCCGGACAATGACATTTGATTTTTTCTTTGTTAAGAACCGGTCCGTAATTGTCTCGCTCAATTATGTGGCTTAGGTCATCGGCGTCCTGTGGTCGCAATATGTGCCCCGAAGTTGTCAAGGAATGCGCTTCCGTGTCTTCCCTAACACCCAATTGACTCGCCGCAAGCTGTTAAGCCAATGCCGAGCTGGTCCTTAAGCTTGAGTGGGAGATATTTGATGGCGTGAAGATCGCCACCGCGGCCATGTGGATATGAAGGAGATAGTCTTCGATCCAAACCGCTGGGTCTCACAGCCATCAGAGATTCAATGTTCACAGTTTAAACCCTTCGGGATTTGATGATCCATTACTCATCTCGTGAAGCATAGTGGTGTGCGCGCTATATTGGGCTATATCACGACGTAGCTCCAACGAGCTTTGTTCATCGTGGTTCACCCGCCGGAGTTGCCAGATCCGCGCGACGGTCGCGTCCAAGATCGTAGCGCCCACGCCATCCATAGATCGATCTTGATTGTCTTGCCTTATCCTCCAATATGTCTCGCAAGTCCGCGATTCCCATGGCTTCGCATTTTCGAGCGGTGCTGGTACGGTTTTAATGGAGGACCTAAAGGCCTCTCGTCATGGCCACGAGGTGGTCGGTCAGCCAGAAGCGCCTGGGTGATGCAGTTTATATGCCTCCTCCTCTAATCGGGGAGCAACTTATGCTTGGGGTAGCTTTTGAGGGCGTCGAGTTCATACTCTTCGCCGCAAGGACTTCAGTCCATCCGTCGCAGCGTGTCTTGATCAGCTCTAAGTTGTTGCTGCTTTTCTTTAGGCTGTTCGCCGTGGCCATTAGCCCGCATTTGAAACGCTCTTGTTCGACGGGATCTCTGCACCATTTAATTGTTGCCATTAAGGCTTGCCTCATCTCCTGAGGGAGGCATGTAATTATCATCCTCTACCTCTTCGCTCACGCGACTCTCATGAGGGCTGGCTTCTCCGCCCTCCTGGTGAATCTTGTTGGAGGGGGTTCTTTGGCACCTCTCGAGTGTTATTATCTCCGTGCCAAATCTCCATTTTTGCTGTGTCGGATTAGGGCGGCGCCACGACGCCGGGCGCTGGGCTGTTTCTTGAGGAGTCTTCTCCGCTTTTTCCTTGCCATTCCCATCCTTTGGGATGTCCACCATATATATGTCGATGACGAGGTGGTCTTCCAGCGCCCGTAGGTGCTGGTTTCTGGTGGTCTCCGCATCGCTGTCCATACCGCCGATGTCTTCGGAGTCGTAGTCTAGCATGTCGTTAGATCGCCGCATAGGGCTACAAAGTGGGTGGTGGGTGGGTTTTGAATTTCTTCGTCGTCCGCATCCCAACCGTCATAACCGCAATTCGGCCAAGGCTCCCTGATAACGAGAGATACTTTAGCGAATTCAGGATGTCGCCAAAAGGTGAGTGTTGAAAGATGTCCGTGGTGGTGAACTCCATGATCGGCGCCCAATCGGATTCGATTGGAGGGGGCGCAGGAGGCTCGGAGTCCGGCGAGGAGTCCGGCACCTCGGAGTCACGAGCGTCGCAAGGAACGAGGTCAGTATTCGGCTCTATCGCCATAGAGGTTGCAGCCCCCGAGGCGGTGTCTAGCCACCCATCTCGACCGCGCAGCCGCCCAAGTCAAGGGTCGGAGCGACTCGCAGCGACTTCCGTGGCAATCGTCCGCCGCAGAGCTAAATCATGCCCATCGTGATAAGGCGGCGTTCGGTCGGGCTCAATGCCGAGATCAAGTCTCCGCGATGTCGCCGTGAAGTTTAGGCTTCCAAATCGACTCTGATGGCCGTGGGCGAGCTTAATCTGCTCCAATCGCTGCTTAATCTGCCTGGCAGCGTAAAGCCGCCGAATACTAAGATCGTCCGGGAGAAATGTTCACCTCGGATCAGGCTGTTGTTGATGATCGAAGGAGCCATCGAGCATACCAGTGACGCACGAGGAACTCTCAATGAAAGCACCAATGTCGGTGTCAAACCGCGGATCTTGGGTAGGGGGTCCTGAATCAGGCGTTTAGGCGGATGGTAACAGGAGACAAGGGACACGATGTTTTTACCTAGGTTCGGCCTCTCGATGGAGGTAAAACCCTACCCCGCTTGATTGATATTGATGATATGGGTAGTACAAGAGTGGATCTACCACAGATCAAGGAGGCTAAACCCTAGAAGCTAGCCTATGGTATGATTGTTGTTTGTCCTATGGATTCAAAACCTCCGTTTATATAGACACCGGAGAGGGCTAGGGTTACACATAGTCGGTTACAATGGTAGGAGATCTACATATCCAGATGCAAGCTTGCCTTCCACGCCAAGGAAAGTCCCATCTGACACGGACAAAGTCTTCAATCTTGTATCTTCATAGTCTTGAGTCCGCCGATGATGATAGTTCGCTATCCGGACACCCCTCACCAGACTCCTCACCCACCGACTTGTTCGGTACGGGCCGACAGCCTCTTGTCCGCCATTCGTGGGTCTTGCTACCGCAGACATCAGAAAGCAGCTTCTAATGACGCTGCTTATCATGGGGTCATGGCAATAGGTTGCCCCGACGGGCGATCACTGCTATTCCCCGTCAAGCCCGTTAATGGCGCAGGGGCCTGTGGGAGGGGCCAACCGATTCTCGGGGCCGACTCCCAACGGGTCCGCCTTGTAGCGCTCGCGCCTTCGCACTCCTGCTGATCGGTGGGACCCGCCGCCTGGGTCGCATGACAGCCGTCAGGCATAGGGCCCCACCCTGTGGGATGTCAGGCTGGCATGGCAACAAAGGTTGCCAAATGGAGATCTCCGCTGCACGGGCGACCGTGGCCATGCCCGCCTCAATAAACGGGGTGGTTGGAGTTGCAGGTCGACTCTCTATAGCCGCCTTCGAAGTCGCGCCAGAGTCGGCTTATCTTGAGTCGCCTGACTCGGCTTATCTTGAGTCGCTTTGGGACTCGGGCTTGTCTTGAGTCGCCTGACTCGGCTTGTCTTGAGTCGCCTGGACCCGGCTTGCCTTGAGTCGCCTGGACTCGGCTTGCTCTTGAGTCGCTCGACTCCGGCTTATCTCGAATCGCCTGACTCGAGGCGAGCCTGCCCTGACTGTCTTGAAAGGTTCTGGGAGTCGGTTAGCCTACCTGCGGGCCCATTATCTCCGACAAGAGTCCCGGCCGGTGAGGCCCGAGGTGACACATCGTGGGGCCTCAACAGCTTCATTCTTCCGTGGTGGAATTTGGGCCTTATGCGCGCCTTCCTCTCGGCCGACTATCCGAGTCGGACTCAGAGGGTCCGTTTGTCTTAAGGAGTTTGAAAGTCGCAAGGCGGAACCAGCGGCGGTTCGACACGCTTCCTGGTCGCCTGCGCGACCCGCCGCATGGCGCCACGCCGCGGATACCAGACACCCACGCCGATGGGACAGCCGCCAGCGGGCTCGCCATTGTCACGCTTCCGCACGCGAACGGATCCGCTATGGCCGGGCGGACGGTTGGTTTCCTATGTCGTTATCGCTGTAGTAACTTCATAGGGTAGATCGTGGGCGGGGTTCCGCGACAAGCATCTCATCGCCGCCCCATCGCTTTCACCTATGGGCCTATAAGTAGGCGGGGAGAGGGACGGCACGCCGCCCATTCTTCCTGCTCCCGCCTCTCCCGCCTTTCTTCCTCTTTCCGCTGCCGCACTAAGCCATGCCGCGCCCACAGCGATGAGTTTTCCTCCGCCGCCGCGGCTCCCGCTTTGCGCTCGCATGTGGGACGGCTCCGAGGTGGACGACGACTCATCGAGCTCCTCCAGAAGATGCGCTGCTCCGCGAACTCGTGCGAGCCGCGCCACGGCGGCGAGATAAGGCCGGCGCGAGGAGGGTGAGCGGGTCATATTCCGCCAGACTCATGCGCGCATGGGCTGCACGAGCGTTTCTTCCGCCCTTCTGAGTTCAACGGATCCAACCGCACCACTCATTCAACACGGTGGTGCCTGGCCGCCCGCCACCTCGCGGCGAGGGTTTTCGGTGTTCTCCCCACCATCGAGCTGTGGGAGAATTCTTCCAATCTGCTCGCACGCACGCCGCCGGGCGCTACCAGGCGGCGCTCTTCATCGCGATGGAGGTCGATCACGACAATCCATTCCTCCATCCCGCTGATTAAGTCGGTGAAGATGTGGCAGCGGTCGATTTTTACGCGAAGAACGCCGCCTAGAAGGCGATCGGGTCAATCTGCCGCTTAAACGGGCCGGGCCGCTGAAAGGCTTCCCACTGGTCCCACCGGTCAAGACGCCGACCAGAGGTGCCGCCCACGCTGACCGAGGCCGACGCGTCGGAGGGCTTGGTCGGGCCGACTTGTTGGCCGCTTCGTGCCGCCGAGTCCTCCCACTCAAGGCCGAATTCTCATCCGATCAGCCGATGAGCGACCATCGACCCGAGTCGGATGTGCACCAGGGACATGCCCCACGTGGAGGTGGCGAACATGGTGAACCACATCGCGAATTGCGAGCTTCCGACGGATTGGCAGTTCGGCAAAGAGCCATACTCGCGCGCCAACCCCCCGCCAGTGGTAAGTCATATCTCTTGTCCCTCTGTTTTCTTTTGCAGCCGAACCGACTTCTGATCTTCTTGGTTTCTTCGAGTTAGAACCACCTCATTCAGCCTGCAGCTGGCGCCTCAGGACCGCCCCGTGAGTTCGTCCCCGACCGAGCGGAGAGCGACGTCGATGACCCCGACTTGGGGGCGGCGGTGATGGAGGCCGACGCCGAAGGCGGAGGAGAAGGAGCAGGAGGCGGCTTCAGGCCCTCGGCCACCTTCGCCGACCGCTCAAGACGACGCCAAGGGAGGTCGCCTGCGCCACCATCAAGGTCGGCCAGCCAGCGCGAGTTCTCCGCCGCTTGCGGTCAAGTCGGGCGCGAAGAAGCGCTGCCGGGCCGAAGTTCGCCGCGGCCGCCAAAGAAGTTCAAGGGGCGGCCGCCGTGACTAAGCGGGAAGAGGCGGTCGCAAGGCCAACCGCCTCAAGGAAGTAAAAAGGCCGCCACTCATCTTCGCGTAAGTGCTCTGTGTTCGCTTGCTTTTTGTCGAACCTTATCGTAATTTCACATGCCTTCTCCGCCAGTGGCCCCTTTCTTGAGAGGGTCGCCGCCCCTCCGCATGGGTCGGCTGAGACGCCCGCCAATACCTGTGGATTGACTCGCCGACCTCCGGAGGCGACGAGCAAAACGCGAGAAGCGCGACGAGGAGGAGGCCGATCGTTCGAGAAGGCAGAGGCCGAGAAAGCCGCGCCTCCGCCGTAAGAAGCCGGAAGAGGCCAAAGCCGCTGCGCAAAGAAGACAAAGAGCTGAGGAGACCATGCACCACCAGCCGGCGCGTTGCCCATCCCACGAACTCCGCACCGCCGCCCGGAGTTCACGGAGCAGATCGGGAAGCCGGGGAGAACCTCATCATGGAGAAGGACGGCGGCGGCCTCCACGCCGACACGCCGCCGCCACCGCCACCTCCACCGCCGCTGCGAGCTGCGATGGTAAGCAACCGACGGGTTCGCGTGCCGCTGACCAAGATGAGGGCGAGCGGTTGTCCTTCAAGTCGCTCGCCAGGCGCCGCTTTGAGAAGGCGACTCGTGCCACGGTTCCTTGAGACCGGTTGTCGGTGTCAAACCGTGGATCTCGGTAGGGGGTCCCGGATCGCGCCTAGGCGGATGGTAACAGGAGACGAGGGACACAATGTTTTTACCTGGTTCGGCCTCTCGATGGAGGTAAAACCCCACGCCCTACTTGATTAATATTGATGATATGGGTAGTACAAGAGTAGATCTACCACGAGATCAAGGAGGCTAAACCCTAGAAGCTAGCCTATGGTATGATTGTTGTAATGTATGTTGTCCCACGGATTCAAAGCCCTCCGTTTATATAGACACCGAGAGGGCTAGGGTTACACAGAGTCGGTTACAATGGTAGGAGATCTACATATCCAGATGCAAGCTTGCCTTCCACGCCAAGGAAAGTACCATCCGACACGAGCCGAGTCTTCAATCTTCTATCTTCGTAGTCTTGGAGTCCGGCGGATAATGATAGTCCGCTGTCCGACACCCCTAGTCCAGACTCTCAAGAGTCTCGAACCAGCTCTTCAATGACGATAAGTCCGCGCAAGATAATGTTCGGATTGCAAGGCGGGTTCTCCCTTGAATAATCCAGAGAAGATCATGAACACCAGATAGTGTCCGCTCGCAAAAATAATTTCCACATTCCACCGAGAGAGAATAAAATATACACTAGCTCAATCGCCGACGTATTATGCGGCGTGACATCACACCGCAAACAAGCCTTTGTTTGAATCGCTTTACTATACCACCTCAAGACGCTTAGCTTAGCGTTCTTGGCACGCCTTTGTCGGCAGTAGATCGTGTCCCCTTATCCCGGATTCTCATCAATACGCAGCGGGTAACCCAACCGCTCCTGGCCACCACGCCTCTATCAAGGGGAATCCAAACGTCACGGAGATGGCCCTTGGTATTTCTTCCCTTTATAAGAGGACCAAGGCTGCCCTTGTTCTTCAATCTCGTGATCGAATCTCTTCTCCGCCTCCCAGCCCAACACCCAGAGCCTTAGATTCGAGCCTGGATCCTCAACCATGTCCGCTCCGACCTCCAGAGTCGGTGGATGCTCCTCCGCCACAGAGGAGGACATATTGAAGGCGGAGGCGGGCACCGCCCACGAGGTTTCAAGAGCTGCCCAAGGGCAGGCAGGCTCCGCCTCGAGCCCGTGAATACGCTGCCAGATCCCACCTCCGCCGGGTTTAGGCTTCCCGACGGATCCCTTCGTGAGAGGGTCTTATTCACTGTGGCTGGACTTTCACGACTTGGCTCTAGAGTCCATCCTCCACATCTCCGATTCATTATCGCTCAGCTTCTCCGCATTCCCCACTTCACCTATGGCTGAAGACCTTTCAAGGTGGAGCCAAGATGATCGGGGGCTAAGCGGCGCGTGGGCGCATAAGCAAAAGGCCGATGCCCTGCGGGTCTGAGGGTTCCTTCCAAGAGGAACTCGACCGGGCAGCAGGAGGGTTCTACATCATCTCGGCAGGCAGCAGTGTGCCGCCTATTCCGCCTGACCTCCACACCAGCTAATGTCGGGTCAACCAAGGGCTCAATTGGGGCCGCCAAGACGGCCCTCACCGCAGGCCGATTCGAGACCTCCAAGTGAGGGAGATCGACCGATCAAAGTGATGCAGTTATGCTAATCGCATCTTTTCGCCTCGCAAACGCCGCCCTCTCCGCTCTATGGGAGTTCAATCCAAGGGACCTCAGATTCTCCAACACTTTATGGGTGCAACACCGTGGAGATGTACAATGTTCTTCGACCGCAGTGGCGGTCCGGATTCAATGAGGACGCAGCCTGCCAGCATCGCCTTGACACTGTAAATAGCTTCGAGTCCCGACATTCTGCTTATATGCCTTTCTAGAGTTCGCCCTAACCCCTTGTTCTTTACAGAATGGGTGGCGCGATCAAGGCTGATAAGATGTCCGCCCTCCCAAAGACCGTGACCGAGCCCGTGGCTGGTCGAATGTTGAGGTTGCGCCACGTAGGGGGCGACGGGGAAAATAGAGGAGCTAATATTTCGCCTAAAGGGCGATCAAGAGGGGGAACTAAGAATCCTCCTTCAGGGGGAGAAGAGGACCGCCTCAAGATCCGGAGGCCAAAGCCCCTAAGCGGGAAGAGATTCACTGGGGTCCAGGTCCGGAGAGAATCTAAGCGCTGCAATCATCGCCAAGGACCAGCCTCCAACGAGCCGTGAGTATGAAAAGGAAGTTAATTAGTAAGGAAATACCTTCATTTGTGCTTCGGGTAACCAAAATATTTATTTTGCAGTTCGGATTCGGATTTCGATGAGTTCATCTTCGGACCTTCTTCCGGAGATGATAGAGAGCGATACACCTCCGGGGCCGCCAATGAGGCAAAGAACCCGTGTCATCGGAGGGTATCCCAGTCCGGAGGGGCTAGAGTTCGCACCAAGTGTCCGCCGAGAATCAAGAATCTGCTGAGGGGCGCCCATTTCAAGATCACCGGCTAATGCGTTGGTGATTGGAAGGATTTCGCCCCGAGAGCGATTATGAATGCCGCCATGAGTTTGCAAGGGATTTAGGTTGGGAATGATGCACCCTTTTGTCTTTCAGCTTTTATATAAAATGCCCAGATAGATAGTAGCCCCGAGACTCGAGGTTGTCGGAAACGCCCGCATCGAGGATGGAAATTAAAGTAATGAATTCCCGTCCTATGCATGGGGATAGTCCGGGCTAGGGATTAGTGAGTTTGAATTAACTCGCAACTTGATCGGCGATGAGGACATCGATTTTGTCAAAGCATTTGACGAGTCGCAAGGTAAAAGAGTTCTCCGAGCTTTATTAAAGGGGTCAAGCCCCCCGAAAATTATATGCTGCTCGCAGACGGTGCGCTGGGGAGAGTTTCGGGAATTGTTTCCTAAGGAGCAAGCCCGGCGAGTGACGCGGTTCTTAGGGCGCCGAGAGTTGAAAGTCAAAGGCTGCTCACCGCCTTAGGGGGAGGTGGCCAACCATGAAATTAAAGGATGCTACCACCGCAATGAGGTTTTGAAAAGGAGCGCATCGGAGCGGGAAGACCTAAGAAGGCCACCGCCGGCAAGGATGCTCGCTCCAATGCGGGCTATGAAGGAGGAACCGCGCCACGCCGAGAGATCGGGGGAAGTTTTTCCCGGGCCGCCTTTATGGATGCAAAGTATGCTCAATTTGAGCGCTGTGGTCCGGAGGATCCGGGATATGGACTTAGCTGCGCGGCGATGCCAAAGCACTTCCGAGCCGAGGATCACGAGACTAAGAGCTATATTGACCAACCCACATCCGGATCGCTTCTTCCGCTGACGGCCGTCCGAATGGGCCGAAGCAAATAGATTGTCCGATTTGCCATGATCGACATCGTGGCCCATGTCCGCCGGGAGGTCCAAGGCGAAGTATTTGCCATCGAAAACCCTTGAGCGGTGCCGAAAAAGGAGATGAAGCGCGGCCAGATCGAGGGCGCTGGATGGCTTGCCCGGGTGAAGGGTTGTCCGGAGATGGATGCCACCACCCGCACCCGTGGTTCGGATGAAAACGCCCGCCGAGCACTACTGGGAAGAGCCGGCGCAGATAATAGAGTCGCAGGTTCAAAAAATGTCACGCCCAAATCGATGATGATGTTATAACGCTTTTTATACTTTGGCGCCCAAGTAATAAAACTTTTCCCGGGGCCGCCACGATAATCGTTGTATAACTTGAAAGATGGCAGTTTTCCGCCTTTCCCCACGCACAAGGTGCGGGGTGTTCGCAAAATAGTGCCCCC
>JAHHZJ010007369.1:0-11461 GCA_021437245.1 Aegilops speltoides | reverse complement strand
GTCTCTTTACTCGTTACGTAATGCATCATTCCGTAACTAACTCATTAGCTACATTGCTTGCAAGGCTTATAGTGATGTGCATTACCGAGAGGGCCCAGAGATACCTCTCCGACAATCGGAGTGACAAAACCTAATCTCGAAATACGCCAACCCAACATGTACCTTCGGAGACACCTGTGGTACTCCTTTATAATCACCCAGTTACGTTGTGACGTTTGGTAGCACCCAAAGTGTTCCTCCGGTAAATGGGAGTTGCATAATCTCATAGTTGTAGGAACATGTATAAGTCATGAAGAAAGCAATAGCAATATACTAAACGATCAAGTGCTAGGCTAACGGAATGGGTCATGTCAATCACATCATTCTCCTAATGATGTGATCCCGTTAATCAAATGACAACTCTTTTGTCCATGGCTAGGAAACATAACCATCTTTGATTAATGAGCTAGTCAAGTAGAGGCATACTAGTGACGTTATGTTTGTCTATGTATTCACACATGTATCATGTTTCCGGTTAATATAATTCTAGCATGAATAATAAACATTTATCATGATATAAGGAAATAAATAATAACTTTATTATTTCCTCTAGGGCATATTTCCTTCAGGTGGTCCCGAACTGTGCGTCTAGGCGGATGGTAACAGGAGACAAGGGACACGATGTTTTTACCCAGGTTCGGGCCCTCTCGGTGGAGGTAAAACCCTACTCGTGCTTGATTAATATTGATGATATCGGTAGTACAAGAGTAGATCTACCACGAGATCAAAGAGGCTAAACCCTAGAAGCTAGCCTATGGTCTGATTGTTGTTCGTCCTACGGACTAAAACCCTCCGGTTTATATAGACATCGGAGAGGGTTAGGGTTACACAGAGTCGGTTACAATGGCAGGAGATCTACATATCCGTATCTCCAAGCTTGCCTTCCACGCCAAGGAAAGTCCCATCCGGACACGGGACGAAGTCTTCAATCTTGTATGTTCATAGTCCAGGAGTCCGGCCAACGGTGATAGTTCGGCTATCCGGACACCCCCTAATCCAGGACTCCCTGAGTAGCCCCTGAACCTGGCTTCAATGACGACAAGTCCGGCGCGCATATTGTCTTCGGCATTGCAAGGTGGGTTCCTCCTACGAATACTTCATAGAAGATTTTGAGCACAAGGATAGTGTCCGGCTCTTACAAAATAAGTTCCACATACCACCGTAGAGAGAATAATATTTACACAAATTTAATCTGCTGACGTATTTCGTGGCGTGACATCACACCACGGCCAAGCCTTTATTCGAATCGTTTTTACTGTTCCACCTCAGCGTTTAGCGGCGCGTTTCTTTGTACGCCTTGTCAAAGTAGAGATCGTGTCCCCTTATTCCGGGATTCTCATCAATACGGGCGTGGGTAACCCAGCCGTGCCCGTTGGCACGCCTCCTCTATCAAAGGCGAGCCTTGAACGGTCACGGGGAGGGCCCTTGGTATTCAACCTCTTTATAACGAGACCAAGGCCCGCTCCTTTCTTTCAATCTCAATTGAATCCACCCCTCACCTTGAGTTCCAGCACCCAAAGCTCTAGATTCAGTCGCTTCGGACCTCTGAGGATGTCCGTCTCCGACCTGCAAGGCCGGTGGATGCGTTCCTCCGTCACGGAAGAAGACGTGCTAAAGCTGAGAGACGCCCGGTATCTAACCGGCAAAATTTTGCACAGGCTGCCTGCCCAAGGGCAGGTTATTCCCATTCCCAAGCCTAGTGAGAGCGTGGTGTTCGTGTCTCACTTCCTTCGGGGGTTAGGCTTCCCGACGGACCCCTTCGTGAGGGGGCTCATGTTTTATTATGGGCTGGAATTTCATGACTTGGATCCGGAGTCCATCCTCCACATCTCATCGTTCATTGTCGTATGTGAAGCCTTCCTCCGCATTACCCCTCACTTTGGGTTGTGGCTCAAAACCTTCAAAGTGGAACCAAAGATGATCAAGGGGCAGCAGGCAGAGTGCGGAGGGGCTGTTATAAGCAAGAATGTTGACGCTCCATGGCCCGAGGGCTCTTTTCAAGAGGAGTTTAGTCTGTGGCAACAAGAGTGGTTTTATATCATAGCTTCTAGGGGCACCAAATGGGTGGCGCCACCTGCCTTTCGCTCGGGCCCTCCGCTGCGGCTGGCGTCATGGGTCAATAAAGGGCTCGACTGGGGGCCATCCAAGGACGTGCCCTTGTTGCAGGGCTGTATACGAGATCTCCTAGCGAGAGAGATCGATCTGGTTGTAGTAGCGCAGGTCATGTTGATTCGCCGCACCCTGCCATGCAAATGTCGCCCCCTCCGCCTGTGGGAGTTCAATCCGGAGGGACCACGAGCTCTCCAACATCTTATGGGCGCAACGCCTGTGGAGATGTACCAACTGTTCTTCGGATCACAAGCGATGTGTCCGGACTTGACCGAGGACGCAGGTCTGAGCTGCAATCGCCCGGATACTCAAGTAAGTAGTCCTGTAACTGGACATGCTATCTGTATATCTATCATAAACTTGCCTCTAAAAGAGCCGTCCCTTGAACAGGAGTGGATAGCGAAAGCAAAACTGATCCGGTGTCCGGCCCCCCTCCCTGAGACCACGCCAGATCCTGTGTTAACCAGGATGCTAGAGGCTGCGCCTTTTGAAGAAGGCGAAGGGGGGACCAAGGGAGCTACTACCTCCGCGAAGGAGTTTATCAAGAAAGGAGGGATCGAGAATCCCTCCCTCCAAGGGGAGAAGAGGACCGCTTCTGAAGATTCGGAGACCAAGGCCTCGAAGCGGGGGAAGAAATCTTCTCCAGAGGGTCCTGCGCTGGGAGATGCCCCGGCCACGCTATTTCCCCAAGGAGATCAGCCCTCCAGCGAGCCGTAAGTAAAGAGGGGTGTTTCCTTAAAATGAGAGACATCCCTATTTTATTTATGAAGATAACCGAATTTTTTCTTGTAGTTCGGATCTCAGCCCTTCTCAGGAGAGCTCGTCTTCAGGGGATCTTGATCTGGAGATGATGGAGAGCGAAACGCCTCCGCCCGCCGTACCGTCATGTGAGGTGGACGACCCTGAGGTGTCGTCACGGAGGGTTTCTCCGAATCAGGTGGGGCCCGAAGGCAGTCGCATGTCCCCTCAAAGCCCTCCGCGTCCGGCCTTCGAAAAAGGCCAACGGACGAGTCTGACACCGACTGGTGTACGGTCGGAGGAGTTGAAAGATCTGCTTGGGCGAGCGTCTATCTCGGAAGATCATCGTGCGCTAATGGGTATGGTGATTGAAAGGATTTCATCCGCTGAAAGTGGATTGCATGAAGCCGTCGTAAGTTTACTGACGGGTTTTGAGGTACGCAAAATGATGTACCATCTGACAGTTTTGCATATAGAATGCACCCTGTATAGATAGTAGCCCCTGAGACTCGGTGCGTTGTCAAAAATGACAGCGTGCCAAGGATCATAATCCCAGGTATAATATGCGCTCTTCCTTTGTAGGTGGCGAAGCGTCCGGTGGCAAGTCGGATTGATGAATTTGCCGAACTAAAGCGGCAACTTGACGTGGAGGATTCTGACATCGCGCTTGTCAATAAGCGGCTAGATGAGTCATAAGGTATGCAGCTTCTCCGCGGACACCCGGTAAGGTAGCTTAATGTCTGTGCCTTACAACATGTATGCTTGACGTAGATGGTGCCGCTGCCTTGGAGAACCTTCGGGCGGAACTTGCCCGAGCCAAGGAGCAAGCCCGAAAAAGTGATGTGGCTGCCTTAAAAGCGGCCGAAGAGCTGAGAGCCGAACAGGCTGCTCACTGCCGAAGCAAGAAAGAAATGGCCGAGATGGCCGTAAAGTTGAAGAATGCTACCAACCGTTGCGAGCTTCTTGAAAAAGAAGGTCGAGCGGAACAAGAGGACCTGAAAAAGGCCGCTACTGAGGCCAAGGATGCTCGCTCTGCGATGAGAGCTATCAGAGAGGAGCTGCATCAGGCCAAAGATATTGTGGCTGGAAAGCCTTTTCTGCTGCGGAGGAAATTTACGGATCCTAAGTATGCTCAGTTGGGCCAGCTATGGGGTGCAGAGGATGCTTATCTGGACTTGGCGGCGAGTGCCGCAGACGCGGTCGAGCACTTCCGGGGCCAAAAGGATCACGGAATGGAAGAACTTTTTTGGTCGTAGTTCCATAGTCCCGAGCGTCTACTTCCCTTGACCGATCGTTTGGCCGAATGGGCTGAGCTAAATAGGTTGTCCGGACTTGCCATGAAGGATGTCGTGACTCATTTGTGGCTGAACAGTCCCGAGCCGAAGAGTTATTTTGGCTTGGTGCAACAGTTCCTTGGTGCGGTGCCGCATATTGGTGCAATAAAGCGGTCAACATGCATAGAGGGTGCTCGGATGGCTCTTGCCCGTGTCAAGACATACTGGGCGGAGATGAAGGCCACTGATGTTGCATCCCAGGATTCGGACAGAAGCCGAGTACCTGCCAAGCACTATTTTGAGGAAGTCGTGCAGGGCGCTCGTTTAATAGAGACGCAATGCTCGAAGGATATTATGTTCTAATGACATGTATGATTTGTGAAACAATGTTTCGATATAATATAAGGGCTTTTTATACTTGTGCGTTCAAGTATTAAAACTCCTCCTGTGCGGCCGTTAATGTATATGTGTATATAACCTGAAAGATGGCAGGCTTTGGCTTCAGCCCCCACGCACATAGTGCGGGGGTGTTTGCAAAAAAGGCGCATTTTCACACTTAATCCAACGTCTTGGTCCGGTAAAGGAGGTGATAGCGTAGCAAACTAGGCAACCGGACTATAATGCTTTATCACTTTCACTTAGCCATAGGAGTTCGATGGTGGGGCTACTATATAGCCCCTAGGGGCACCGCACTCTCCCGAATTCGGGGCGCGTATGTGCCTGACTGGGAAATGGTCCTTCGTTAATGCGGAGGAATTCTAAACATTCCGGTGGGTCATCGAGTGGTTGACCAGTCTCACGCTATATCATGACAGCGGTTTTGGGATTCTCTCATCGAGGTGCTCACCAGCCGAACCGGGCACAATCGCAGAGTTCTCCGGTGCGCGTTAGCCGATAGAGCGGAACGTAAAGCGGCAAAACATAGGAGCCGCAAACCCAACATTTGACCAAAGACATGATTCGAGCTGATGCATATAAGGCCTAACTCGAGACGCCAAACACTCCCTAAGGTATTCGGTCTTTATGAAAATGGGCGAACAATGCCCTAAGCCCCCGGTGTCCGTGTGCGTGCAAAAATTTCGACGCGCCGATGCCAAACGCCAGCCTCCTCCTCGGTTATAGCAAGAAACCGGGGATGTATCAACAAGAGACAGTAAAAAAGGTTTACGCAGGTCTTAATCAAAAGAATCTTGCCACGGGTCCCTACTGCACGTCTGCGCCTGTGTCTCCGTTGTGCCGTATCCTGGACGGGTGTAGCACGGTGTTCATCTATAAAAGAGAAGAACTTAGTTGAGGAAAGATCGTGCGAAAAATGTACTTTATATTAAATAAATAGAGTACGATTCGAAAAGCGAATAAAATTGAGCTTTATTGTCTCTTGTTGTACATGCATCCAGCCCCTTGTATGGGGGTGTGCGGCTAGCAGGCCTTTATATGTTTACGCTGGACTCGTCTAGCCATGTTCGGGGTCCGAATGACCTGTTTAGGTGCTTGTTTTAGCGGAGCTGGATTAGTGTGTGACTGTCCAGGTAGTCTCACGGTCTCCCGTGCTCGAGTAACACTTGATGCTTCCCTTTAATGAGATGATGCCGCATGGACTGGGCATTTTAAGTGTAAGAGATGCATAATGCGGTATTGCGTTAAAGAGGGCGAAAGCTTCATGTCCCAATAGTGCTTGATAGCTACTATTGAATGGGGCGATGTGGAAGGTCTCCCGTGCTCGAGTAACACTTGATAGCTACTGTTGAATGCCACGGCGAAGTTGTCAGATGAGCCGAACACAACTTCAAGCAATAGGGAGCCCGTACAGTGGGCATATAGGCCTGGCATTACCCCCTTGAAGGAGGTGTTGCTGTGGCGAATTTTGGTTGGGTCTATCCCCATTTTGCGGATTGTGTCCTGATATAGCCGGTTTAGATCACTACCGCCGTCCATTAGGACTTCTGTGAATTAGAGTCCGTCGATTATAGGATCTACTATCAGGCCAGCCCATCCTGCGTTCTGGATACTACCGGAGTAATCCTGATGATCAAAGGTGATTGGTTTTAACAACCGATATCGGGACTCCGCCGGGATAGGCCGTGCGGCGCGTATTTCGATGGGCGCCGCTCTGATTTTCCCTTTTGTCACTGAAGTGAGTTTACTGTTTTGACTTCTTGTGGGAAATTCTTTTGTTTTCCGGTGCTCTGCTTGTGGGGTTCGTCATCGTCCTCGCTTGGTGTGTCGAGCCCCTTGTGTTCGGCATTGAGTTTGCCGGACTGCTTTAAGACCCAACAATCTCTGTGGGTATGGTTTGCAGGCTTCCCGGGGGTACTGTGGATTTGGCATATTTTGTCCAAGATTTTGTTTAAGTTGGATAGCTCGTGGCTGTTATCCTTGAGGGGCCGTTTTTTATGATTCTGCCGAGAGCTTTTGAATCCGGCATTGACTGCAGTGCTCTTCGTGCTGTTTCCCCTTGTCCGGCGCTGGTCCTTGCTGCGTCGTGTTTTCCCGTTTCCATCTCTGACTTCGGATGTACTTGGGTCGCTGGTACTACATCTTGCCAGCCAACTATCCTCTCCCGCGCAAAAGCGGGTCATGAGGCTTGTTAGTGCGGCCATTGTTCTTGGCTTTTCCTGGCCAAGGTGCCTGGCGAGCCATTCGTCTCAGACGTTGTGTTTGAAAGCTTCTAAGGCTTCAAGCGTCCGGACGATCGACTATTTGGTTCTTTTGGTGAGGAACCTGTTCCAGAATTTATGGCTGACTCTCCGGGTTGTTGAGTTATGTGACTTAAATCGTCTGCGATCCGGAGGCGGACATAAGTCCCTTGAAAATTTGCCCGAAAAGCATCCTCGAGCTCTTCCCAACTTCCAATGGTACTTTCAGGGAGGCTTTTAAGCCAGTGCCGTGCTGGCCCTTTGAGCTTGAGGGGTAAGTATTTTATGGCGTGGAGATCATCTCCTCTAGCCATGTGTATGTGGAGGATGTAATCCTCAATCGAGACTCCCGGGTCTGTTGTTCCGTCATATGCCTCTATGTTTATGGGCTTAAATCCCGCTGGAAATTCGTGATCCAGCACCTCATCGGTGAAACATAGGGGGTGTGCGGCACCCCTATATTTGGGCGTGCCGTGATGTCCGGATATTTGGAGTGTTGCATTGCTTAGTAGAGCTTGCTTCCTTGGACCATAGATGGACCTAACTGGGCCACCCTTTTGATGCGAATCCTTATGCGGATCGGGTGCCGACTTGTGTGTGGCGCCGCCTTCTGCTCTATGCTTGTCATGTGGTCGTCTATCCGACCGGGCGGCCTCTTTGTTCTTTGATTGTCGGGGCTCTATGGCCTCCTCATCGAATTCGGGCAGTAGTTTGTGCTTTGGGTAGCTCTTTGTTTGGTGACTGTCACCGTATTTGTCTGCGGTGTTGAATATTTTGCTCCATCTGATTCTGAGTCCATCTTCCGCTGTTTTGAGCTTCTGCTTCTGCTTTTCCAGGCTATGCATAGTGGCGACGAGCCTTTTGTGGAGGTTCTTCTGCTCCAACAACTTCTCCGGTGTGAGGTCGTCCGGACTGTTATTTTCGCCGGGGGCGGGTTGTTTATCCAAGTTGTCCTGTTCGGACGGTTGTTCAATGGCATGTCCGTCGTCCACCGGTTCGACCTGCTCTATGGCTGGGTCTGTATGGCTGTCGTATTTGTCGAGGCGGGACGTTGTGCGGCGCTTTCATCGCCGTCTTGACTACTTTTCGAGGGATTTATCCTTCGTAGCGTCCCGTTGTTCTTCGTCGTCACTTCCTTTTTAGGTGTATCCACCATGTATACATCGTGAGATGGGATGGCTGCCCAATACCCTGTAGGTGCTGGTTCTTGGTTGTCTCCTGCATCGTCGTCCATACCGTCGATGTCTTCAGAGTCAAGGTCGATCATGTCGGTTAAATCATCGACAGTGGCTACAAAGTGGGTGGTGGGTGGGCGTTGAATTTCTTCGTCGTCCGCATCCCAACCTTCCTGACCATAGTCCGGCCAGGGCTCTCCTGATAAAGAGAGAGACTTTAGTGAATTCAGGATGTCGCTAAAGGGCGAGTGCTGAAAGATGTCCGCGGCAATGAACTCCATAACCGGCGCCCAATCAGATTTGATTGGCAGGGGCGCGGGAGGTTCGGAGTCCGGAGAGGAGTCCGACACCTCGGAGTCAAGGGCTTTGCAAAGGACAGGGATGGTGTTCGGCTCAATCGCCGTAGAGATCGTAGCCCCCGAGGCGGTGTCCAGCCACTCGTCCTCGACCGGCGAAGTCGGCTCCGAGCTAAGGGTTGGACCGGACGCTGGTGCGGCCTCCAGGGCACTGTTCGGAGGCAGAGCTAGGTCAGCCCCATCGAGACAGTGTGGCGCGCTTGGCTGTGGCTCGAATCCGTCGAAGATCAAGTCTCCGTGGATGTCAGCCGTGTAGTTCAAACTCCCAAATCGACTGATGGCGGGGCGAGCTTCGATCTGCTCGGATGGCCAAGTGAATTGGCCCACAATGCAAAGCCGCCGAATATGAAGATCTGTCCGGGGAGAAAAGTCTCACCCTGGACCACGTCGTTGTTGATGATCGAAGGAGCCATCGGGCCTAAAGGCGACGACACAGAGGACCTCTCAATGAAAGCACCAATGTCGGTGTCAAAACCGGCGGATCACAGTAGGGGGTCCCGAATCATGCGCCTAGGCGGATGGTAACAGGAGACAAGGGACACGATGTTTTTACCTGTGTTCGGGCCCTCTCGGTGGAGGTAAAACCCTACCCCGCTTGATTAATATTGATGATATGGGTAGTACAAGAGTAGATCTACCACGAGATCAAAGAGGCTAAACCCTAGAAGCTAGCCTATGGTCTGATTGTTGTTCATCCTATGGACTAAAACCCTCCAGTTTATATAGACACCGGAGAGGGTTAGGGTTACACAGAGTCGGTTACAATGGCAGGAGATCTACATATCCGTATCGCCAAGCTTGCCTTCCACGTCAAGGAAAGTCCCATCCGGACACGGGACGAAGTCTTCAATCTTCTATCTTCATAGTCCAGGAGTCCGGCCAACGGTGATATTTCGGCTATCCGGACAACCCCTAATCCAGGACTCCCTCAGCAGGCATCATCTCCTCTTGCTTTAACATATCGTTTGCTGGTGTGGCTGAAAGAGGAGCAGTGCCTTTTAGCTTTGCATCTTTCCTTTGCTTTGCCCTATGTGTGGATTCCACTGAATCATATGCATTCATCGTCATGCATCATGTACGAGTGGCGGATCCAAGCGGATTAACTAGAGTCCAGAGCGGAAACTATCGAGGTAACCAAGTAGGAGAAATAGGATGAAATCAAACAAGCTCGTACCTCCAAGCCAAAGATTGTGGACGGGGGAGGGAAGAGTGGAGACAGCTATAGGAGCACCATATTACGATCTGAAAGTACTAGTTATCGACTATAGGGGGGTGAATAGGCGATTTTTATGGAAGTCTTTGAAATAGGCAATGTCTTCGAAGACGTGAAACTAAAACAACAACTAAACATGATACGGTGGAAGATAAACTACACTAGGCATGCTGGAATATCAACAACAATTGAAGTGAGACGCTGATAACCCACAAGTCTAGGGGGCCAATTGTAATTTTTTCGATAAATAAGAGTGTCGAACCCAACGAGGAGCCAAAGATAAAATTTATATTCCCTTCAAGTTCTATCAACCAACGATACAACTCTATGCACACTTAACGTTCGCTTTAACTAGAACAAGAATAAAACTAAATTGTATGTGTAACATGATTAGTTTGTAAGAATAAAACTGGAAGTACTTAGCTAGATAATAAAAGTTAGTTTGTTTTAGTAAAGAACTTTCTGTAACACAAGAGAAAGATTTGTCCCTAGGCAATTGATAACTAGACCGGTAATCATTATTGCAATTTTATATGAGGGAGAGGCATGAGCTAACATATTTTCCGCACTTGGACCGTATGAACTTATGATTGGACCTCTAGTAAGCATCCACAACTACTAAAAGTCATTTGGGTAAACACAACCATAGCATTAAGTAACAAGTCCCCTTTACTCCCATATGCAACAACCCCTTACTCGGGTTTAAACTTCTGTCACTCTCACAACCCACTATAAGCGAATCATAATGTATTGCAACACCCTACAATGGGAATCCCTCACGTGTGCGTGGCATGGAAGGCACCATAGACAACACAAAATAAAACATACAATACAAACCAATCACGATCATCAATTAACCCATAGGACAAAAAGAATATACTCAAACATCATAGGATTGATACACATCATTGGATAATAATATATAGCATTAAACACCATATTTAAGTAGAGATTACAATGGGGAGAAAAGGTGTTACACCACTACATATAGGGGGAAAGAGTTGGTGATAACGGCGGCGAAGTTGTTGGTGTAGATCATCGTCAGAGTGGTTCCACCGACGATGCTCCGGTGCCACCGGAAGAGGGGGAAGAGAGCCCCCCTCCTTCTTCTTCTTTGTTGGCCTCCCCCCTAAATGGGAGGAGGGTTTCCCCTTTGGACCTTGGCCTCCATGGCTCCCGGAGAGTAGGAGCCCCTCCGAGATGGGATCTCTCTCTCTGTCTCTTTTTTGTTTTGCGTCTGTTTTCAGACCCCTTCACCATTTCTTATACTTCTGGAGATCTATAACTCTGATTGGTCTGAAATTTTGAGGGTATTTTTATCCTAAAATTATCTTTCTTGTGGCAAAAGAAGGGTTGCAACCGACATACGAGGGAATCACAAGGCAACACGGTGCACCCTACCCCCAGGGCGCGTCCTGTTGCCTTGTGGCCACCTCGAGCACCGTCTTGTGTTGATTTTTCTACCCAAAAATCACTTATATTCCAAAACAAATCTTTGAAAAAATTTATCGTGTTTAGACTTTGTTTGATATTGATTTTCTGCGAAATAAAAACATGCAAAAAATAGGAACAGACACTGAGCACTGGATCAATATGTTAGTCCAAAATATAATATAAATTATTGTTAAAAGTATAAAAGCTGTATAATATTAGCATGAAACAATAAAAAATTATAGATACGTTGGAGACATATCAGACGCGAAGACAATCAACAAATAGGTTGAATAGAGCAGTTCAGGAAGATAGTGTGAAGACGAAGATGTAATCAGAGGGAGGTTCTGCACACAATGTATTCGAATAGAACGAGCATGCAAACACTACTAGGGAAAACCCTAGTAATAGCGCGGGTTTAGTGCCCACTAGTAGCGCGGGTAACCGCACTACTAATAAGGCGCTATAGCTATTACTTAGCAAGAGAGCT
>JAHHZJ010007368.1:0-22186 GCA_021437245.1 Aegilops speltoides | reverse complement strand
TGGGGTCCGAGACACGGAAGGATGGAAGCCGGAGAGCGCGAACAGATCGGATTTTGAATGTGATGCAAGGAACATCGTGCTTGGCCGGTACCGATGGCATGAACTGCTAACCGTAACACCAACCATAGTACATGGCCCGTGTTTGTATGGATGTACAACCTCCCCGGTTGTGCATGAAATTGAAGTACATTCACATGAGCATGCTTATTCAAGGCCAAAACAACCAGGAAATAATATTAATTTGTATCCGGGCTACTTCAAGAGGAGTTAGACACGCTATGGAAAACACCGCCAAGACATGGGACGCCAAAAAGGTGAGTATTTCAACATGAGAGCGCTGATCACGACAAAGGCAGACTATCTCGTTACGGATATGTGGCAGCCGTGTGCCATGGATATTGCGGATGCACGCGTGCATGGATGATACAACGCCTCAAAGAGCTAACGCCAAGGAAAGATGGCGGTCTGGGAAAATCGTGTACATGGGGCATCAAGATGGCTTGAACAGACGACCGTGGAGAAACCGTGGAGATCTATTCAATGGTCACGCTGAGCATCGAGGACCTCCACGTAAGCGGAGCGGTGCCAAATCGATGAGCTGTTGAAAAACTCGAATGAGTGCCCCGCGCCGAAAGATGATGAGAAAGGCGCCAGAGCCGCCGAAGGTATGGAAGACGAGGTCTGTGTTCGGGACTTGGAGTATCGCACAAAACTCGATACACCTCATTGCCTAGATCAAATGCATATCTATAAGAATGTCCTTGAGAGCTTGCTCGCAACACCGATGAACATGCCGGATAAGACCAAGGATGGGCCAAGGCAAGAAAAGACTTGCAAGATTTGAAAATCAGGGAAGATCTGCACATGCCGCCGTGAAAATGTCGACGAGACAGAGACGGAGACAGAGGCACGGAGAAGAAGGGCAAGAAATTAAAGAAAGAAGATTATTGCCCCTCTTGCTTCACCTTAAGTCAGCCGAGATCAATCAATTCTTTAAGTGCCTTACGGGAGTGAAAGTTAGTTCCGATCGTGGCAAGATAAGGTATATCTAGACACGACAAGAAAAGGTTCAGCGGATGAAGTCTCATGACCTGGCATGTGATGATGACGCAGATACTACCTGTGCCTTAGAGGGATAATGGACAAGCACGTCCGCGACACGCTTATTGGTCTCGCAACTTTTTGACGCCATCTCTCGAAAGTCGATCGCTGTGAAGCAGCTCCAAAGGCTAGTGAAGAGATCGCAGGATAATCGAATGAGCTTGAGATGTACTTCTACCGCTCTTCGACGTGATGGTGCATCCGTGTGTCCATATTGTGGATGACATAATAGACCTGGGCCGCCATTCCCGCACAACATGATGCCGCTTGAGAGGATGAATGGGATCATCAAAGGATTCGTTTCAGAATATGTCCCGTCCGGATGGAAGCATCGCCCAGTGCTATTTGGCACAAGAGTGCATCTCTTTCGTGAGAATTTTCTATATGGCGCAGTAACAGCCGCCGGTGTTAGTGTTGGTTTGCCCTAACAAGCACATGGGAGGCTCAAGGAGATGGTCATCAGAACGGTCGCAGGAACTCGACGTGGCATACTCAGATCGACGCAGCGATTTTGACAGAGCAAACTTGGTAGTGCTACAACACCTAGACAAGGTAGATCCTTTCGTGGCAATCGCACAAAGAAATTATCGCAAAGAAGTATCGGGACTGGGTATGCAGACGGACGCCGGGTTACTAGAGAGCACAACTCCACTTTCCTCGCATTGGTTCAAAGAGCATATTATTGCTAATCCCTGAGGAGGGCTCTAAGGACGGATTGCTCATATACGCTTTAGCACATGGCCCTCGCCCAACCTCGAACCTATCGTGCATATGATATCAACGGATACACGCTTCTACACGGAGGCAAAAGATATGGACAGAGATGATCGTAACTCGGGTGACGATGGAATGCATGACCGCAAGCATAACGCACAACCGAACGATTTTATGGAAGGGTCGAGGAGATCCGGGAGCTTGACTACTCGATCGCACAACACGACGATGTTCCGTGGTCGATGGGCTAAGAATGTCGAAAGAGAAAGCCGGATGTTCACTACCATGACTATACCCGACGCCAAGAGCGCCACTGAACGCTATCGCAAAAAACGAGCCATGGGTACACGCTAAGCACGTGACACAATGCTTCTTCATAATCGACCCACGCAATCCCAGCCGTGTTGTCGGAGGAGAGGCAAAAGGAACATCATTGAATGGATGGAGTCGCCAACGAGGAAGACTATGATCAAGACGGCAACCCAATGAGGGAAGATGACGATGATGATGAAGTATACGCCAAAAGAAGAATCAATACTACATTACCTAAGAAAAATCGCACCATGGAAAAGGCAAAGTCACAATGAGGGGCTCAATTATTCTTCGATTTAACAAGAAGGGAAAGAAGCTGACTCAAAACGAAAACGCCAAAGACCGAGGAAACGATGTTATGGGTCCAATGATGTGTAATATATATATGTTCCTATTTTGTATACACACTTAGCCATATGATGTGTAATATATATGTTCCTATTTTGCATACATATTTAACCGCCAAATGATGCAATATATATCGCCTCCCTTCGCTCACCGCCTCGAAATAAAAGTGGGATAAAATAAAGGAAAAGAAAATGAAAACAGCAAGAGCGACGGCAGTAGCATCGCTGCTTCACAAAACCGCTGCTGCTACATACCATAGTAGTAGCGCTTTTCCTATAAACCGCTGCCGCCACGCACAATAGTAGCAGGTTTACCATAAAGCGCGCAGCTACAGATCATAGTAGTAGCGCTTTCGCATAACGCGCCATCGCACGCCCTACTTAACCCAAAATTTTCACTACCAGCTTCATCCCGCCACATTTCCCCAAATCCCCACTCTCCGCTCCTCCGCTCACCTCGACTGCCGCCTTCGATCACGGCTGGCGCTTAGGCTCCGGCCGCCGTCTCGCCTCGACCTCGACCAAGAGCGCCTCAAGGCCGCTCGACCCATCGGCCTCGCCTCCGCCTCGACTCAGAAACCCCCTCTCGCTAGGGTTCTTCATGTTAATTAATTAGGTTATCTATTTAGTTATGAATTTAGCTAGGTTTCAAAATTAGCTGAATTTATATGGAAATTTGAACTGACATGTGATATGTGCATATGTCATGTTTTGACATGTCATGTTTGGAAAATGATCCGAGTGGCCTATGTTACGCAAATGTTGATTCATTTCGCTTTGGTGAATTTCAGCGCCGATATGTCCATTTTTAGCAATAGGTCATGCCGAAAATTCCCGTGAATAAAGGCATGATTTGTGCTACATAGTTGGCATATCGAAAGTGCCGCACATAGATTTCTTTTACGCCATTTTCATTTATTCATACTTTTAGAAATAAATGAGGCCACTTAATCATAGGAAACATGTCAACAACGAAGAAACGGGCCTTCACCAAGATGCGATTTAGATGGATTATGATGGTGAACAAGAGTACTCGACTATTTGATCGCTAAGCAAGGTTTGCGGTCGGCCTCGATGATGGTATCGACGCCGACATCGACACCGACGGCGCCAAGCATCGACGGCGCCGCATCGAGGCGGCGCCGAGACCGTGGGGAAGGTATCAAGGGAAGGTACCGCCCCGGATGCCGATACCGAAAAGAGGAAGCATAAGAAGCAGAGGATACTAAAACCTAACAAACTAGGGATTGGACGACTTGTGATCACAAAGATGGCACCTGCAAGTTTGAGCCGTTAGAGCCAAGAACCTCGCAAGTGCTATGGGAACCAAGTAGGATGCATCCTACGGAATGCGCGAGCATCAACGATTTATGACTTAAGGAGTAAAGAACATTTGACGCAGTTGCTCCTAACGGTTGCACAAGAGATTCAAGTTCTCGACCGATGATAACATAGAACAACCGTGGATGATCCAAGATGAAAAAGATTAACAATCACGCCATGGGCATGTTCAAGAATGATTTGGCCTCCGGAAAGGGAGGGTGAAACGAGCTATTGAGGCCGATGAACCCCCGCCCAAGATTCTCGAGGAAAATCCGACACTTACTAAGAGGAGTTCAAAAGTTCAAGGACACTTATGCGCTACCGAGGCAGCCAAGGCTAAGGCTGCAGAATTCAAAAGCCTTCAGCCCGAACACGGAAGCATCGCCGAAGCCGTGGGCTACCTCGGTAAAAGGCCCATATGGGATAAGGAGGACGCGAACGTGAAGCCGCGGTCTCCTGCACTTTCTGAAGTTCACCAACCCCTTGGAGCATGACTTCATCAGGCCCGCCACAAGTGGGACAAGGAGAAAAGGTTTTTACACGGACAAGATCACGAGGAAATTGATTAGACTATCGAGAAGCAACACAGCTTGCAGCCAAACCTCATTCGATGAGGCCCAAGTGGACACCCTCTCAACCGGCCTTGAACGAACTTAAGGGACTCCGCTGGACCAGCGGCCGCAATATGGTCGTGTGCACGGCGCCGAGACGGCGCCACGTGGAAGGTGTTTACAACGACGCCCAGAGGCCAAGAAACGAAAAAGAAGTTTAGTCAGGTACATCGACGCAAAGGTGAAGCTTATCGGTCGAAAAAGCACCGAGGACGCGAAAAAGCAGCCGAGGACAAATATGAGTTGCTACAAAGAAAATAATGCAAGTCAGAATCGCCGCAGAAATGATTTCGCTACTAACTTGGTTCCAGCTTATCATCAATCGGGCGGAAAATCCGCATAAGACGGTACATGATTTCGATGCCCGCTGCCGCGAGCAACTCCAGGAACAACAACACCATCGCACCATCACTTGCTCAAGCAACCGGCCTCCTCTCGCAGCCTCCCGCCATAGCAGCCTCGCCTCGGCCTCAAAGCGCTTAGGTGGGCCTTCGTGTTATTGAGCTTGACGCCACACGGTAATTACATGTCGCACCAACATATATATATAGATAATATTCCATTTTTGTTGCTTTCGTTGTTTTACACCACAAACATATGTGTTTGCAAGCTAAAGAAACCCCATGCACCATACTCTACTTGATCAAAGGCCGAAGGTGGACGGGGAAAGGGGATGATAATGGACCCTCTCAACGCACATTCCACAACCACCGATCTCACTGGCACTTCTGGTTAGCTTGACCAGCAGTGAAATCGGGCACGAGGATTTGCCTTCCTCCAAAGATAAAGATGTGGGAGCGGACGACGAGACCCCGCCATGATTGGACGATGCAAGGGTTGGGTGCTGCTATGGTCAAGAATCTTATTCGCTCGAGCCGCCGAGAGCACAACAATAACTACCACACATCAACAAGCATAAAGGGAGACCACCACCCCACCCACGCAATTACCAGCCTCGAGTAGTGCCGGTGAGAGCGCGGACGACATGATGAAGGGGTGCAATAGTATCGGCTGATGTACCAGAGAACAGAGAATGGATGATGAGACGGAGGTCAACCTATGGATTACCTCAATACAAACGCTGTATGACTCGTGACATAGATATGATGAGTCAACCATATGACTAATCGGGCTATCAGCTTGCTAATGAGGATATGGATCGGCAGGGCCGCACTATGGAATGCAAAAAGTCTTCATGAAATCCTCACAGACACGCTCAAGATGCCGCCAACACAGCTCAACTAGCCGGGCGCGAGGGTCGACAAGATTTATCCCGGAACACTTGGGCAGGGGTTAAGGAAGGGTCTCGAAGGTGTGCCCAAGAAAAAGAGAGGAAGAGATCGGGAAGGTAATCGCCTCCAAACAAGCTGAGCACACAAAGCAGCCGACGATGCATTCAAGAGCTGTACCCGTGAAAGGTGCAACTATGTTCCATCTCACGGGCGAGCCGATGCTACCGCCGAAACCGCCGGAGGCACTATCGGGATCTCGTGGAGATCGCACGACCATGTGCCGCCGACCGAGAAAAGCCTACTAGCCTCAAAGGATCCAGATATCCGACATACGCTGCTCGTGTGCCCGAGGGGAAGTGCTACATCGACACACGCCCGCGAGGTGTTCTTCCCGCGTTTGACCATATCTTTGAGATGTTTCTAACAAGGCGCTTGATTTTACTATCGTCCCTTTTTTGCGCTACATATGAGCTCCGCGTGAAGAGTGATGAAGTCTCGCAAATCTGGTGGCGGATCCGCATTACATGCACGAAGTCTTTCTTGAGTCTCGCGACTTTTGAGCGTGAAACTGCTAGGGAGTACCTCCAAAACTTCATGGTACAAAATAAGGACCGAAATTGTCCTCGTGCCTTATCATCCAAAGTAAGTCAGTTCCGACAACCCTTTCGACATTTCAATCATTCCTTCTCTCTCATATGGGGAATAATTTGAGGTGTCTTTTTCTCAAGCAGCAACGGGCACGCCGTTTTATCATTCTTACCCGCAAGTCTCCCACGCCGTATTTTGACCCTTCGAGAGACTACGAGAAAAGGACTACACCCACATAATGAATATTCTAGATGATGCTCTCCAAGGCTTCAGCTATAGAGGTGGCCACGCATATCAGAAACAAAGGAACAAGAAGATGGGTTTTATGATAAAACTAACTTCTCCCGCATCCATGTCCCAAAACCAAGCAAGAAGGATGGATTCTACATCGCCCATCTCATGATTCAATTCAACACGGATCACCAAAGCTTCAGATTAACAGCAGAAATGATGATCATATCCACAAGTGGCTGGAATCTCATGGAGAAGCTTAATTATAAACTTAGAGATGACTTCTTTCGATCCAAAGCGATATCATGCACGATCATCATGAAAGAAGTCGCCGATGAGAAGGGATGTTCCACCACGGCCCTATATCGCGAGCCGACGTCCAACTCGCATAGGCATGCAACGCCTAGACCTCACGCTCGCTCAAGCAGCTAGGGTTCGCCCTCGATGATATGGAAGGATGGAACTTCTAGTGAGTTATGATGCCGATGATGATGATATGTGTCTGTTGAACTTGTATACTTTTTGTAGCGATGAAACTTTGTGATGTCCAGGTCCTCGCCGAACTTGCGTAACGCTACTTTGTTAGTTGGCGATGACTGACCTGCACTCTAGTTAATTAATTTATGCATCGATATGTTGCATCTAGTTGCTAACCTTTCTTTTTGGTGTTGCTTTAGTATATTTTTTGCATATATATGATTGTACATCCTCTTCATGAACATGCATCTCTAATGTGTACCTAGTTTCTGATGGTGAGATGGAAATGCTATGTCGTGTACAAAGGAAGGTTCCGGGTGTACAACGAGTGGCATGAGTGTCGCCAAGTGAATGGGTTCACGGGCGCCAGCCATAAAGGCTTCAAAAGGCATAAGAAGGAGAAGCTAGTTACTTGAGGTTCACACTAGCGAGAGAGGACTCGTAACAGCCACCTCATGTATCTGATGGTTCCGCCTCACTCATAGTGATAGCACTTCATGTATGCCTTTGTTTAGATGGATGATGTTGTTGTAGTTGCAAGTATTCGAGACTTGCATGTATTGCTATTTTCGAGATGATAACAAGATATCACTTTGTGTTGGATGATGATTATGAAGAGACTATTTGTATGTACATGCTATGATTACATTTGTGGTCTCGCAGCATTTGTATGTGTATCATGATGAAATTTCTATGTGCTAAAGATTCTTCTACAAAGCCGTGCAAATACAAAACAAATATGCCAAAAAACTACTTAAATTAGCAGAGTAAGTGTACAAAAGTTAGCAAAGAAGGTCAAGATAGCAAAGAAGATCTCGCCAAAGAGCGCTTAGCGCTAATAGCGGTAGCGAAGCCTCGCAACCAGCTGTTGCTACACTTGTATAGCAGTAGAGGGCACGCCATCGCTATGAGTTAGTCAGAGCCAGATAGTAGCGCTGGCTACCAGGCCATCGATACATGTAAAACCTCCATGCTAGCCTTTTCCCTAGTAGTGTAACTTACATCCAATTGGATATATATATATCGTGATCTTTTCAACATGAGGTGCTTGCCAAAGGATAAATGAAAAGGGAAAGGTGTAGATCACCTTGACTCAAGCATAAAGTGAAGACATAAAGTAAAAGATAGGCCCTTCGCAGAGGGAAGCAGAGGTTGTCATGTGCTTTTAGGGTTGGATGCACAAAATCTTAATGCAAAAGAACGCCACTTTATATTGCCACTTGTGATATGGACCTTTATTATGCAGTCCATCGGTTTTATTACTTTTATATCCAACGATCGATAAAGCTTATTTTCTTCAGACTTATAAGTCATACATATTTAGAGAGCAATTTTATTGCTTGCAACATGACAACTTACTTGAAGGATCTTACTCAATCCATAGGTAGGTATGGTGGGCTCTCATGGCAAAACCGGGTTTAAGGATATTTGGAAGCACAAGTAGTATCTCTACTTGGTGCAAGAAATTTTTGGCTAGCATGAGGGGGAAAGGCAAGCTCAAGATGTTGGGAAGATCAATGACAATATACTTTAACTGAGATGTGAGAAAACATAAACCATTACGTTGTCTTCCTTGTCCAACATCAACTCTTTAGCATGGCATACTTAATGAGTGCTCACAATCATAAAAGATGTCCAAGATAGTATATTTATATGTGAAAACCCTCTTTCCTTATTACTTCCTATTAATTGCAACGATGACCAAAAATACGCTTTGTCAACTCTCAACAACTTTTACGCCTCATACTTTTTATATGTGAAGTCATTACTATCCATAAGATCAATATGATCTCTTTTATTTCTTTTTATTCTTTCTACTTTCTCAAGATCAAAGTAAGAAAGCAAAGCCCTTGACTCAACACTAATCTTTATTATAGATAGCTCATGCACGATTACATAAAGAGGTCACAAAGCAAAACTCAAAACTAATTCATACCAAAACATAAATCTACTAGATCTAGATATTACTAAAAGGATCGAACTAAGTAAAACGGTAAAGATAGGAGTGTGATGGTGATACGACATCGCACCTCCCCAAGCTTGGCAATGCCAAGGGATTGCCCATACCCATGTGATTATGTCCCTGAGGTGATGAAGGTGGTGATGATGACGGTGGATAATCGCACATCAAGCGTAAAAGCTCCTCCAACTTGCGGATAATGCCCTTGAGTCCAAAGATATGATCCTTCAACAAAATATTCTCCCGTGTGAGATACTTGTTTCAGATGAGTTAACTCAATAATCTTGAAAGCTTCAATCTCAGTTGGAGTAAAGAGGTTAGGTAAAGGTTGAGGGATGTTTTCTTCTTCCACCGCCGGAGCTTGATCCTCCATGGCCTTCTTGATCCCTTCATCTTTGCTGATCTCCTCAGGTTCTTCTTTTTTCAGCTCTATCTTCAATAGCCAAGCTTCCTTGTCTTCATTGTTGAAGAAGGGTGATGTCATGATGCTCTAGATATGTCAGAAAAACAGCTCGAAATGAAAACAGAGGATATTTGCATGATACGATGGTCAAAACCTTCGGAGATTATATAATGAATTTTTACCAACCAAAATACATAATGTGCAAGAAAACGGAGTCCAGAGGCACACGAGGTTTCAGACGAGATGCAGGGGGCGCCAAGAGGGGTGGGCGCGCCTCGCCTCGTGGAGGCCTCTTGTCCTTCCCGGATTACTTTTGCTTTCCAAAATTCTAAATATTCCAAAATGGAGAAAATTGCCATTAGAATTGTTTTGGAGTCGGTTTACTTACCGCATCACATACCTATTCCTTTCGAGTCCAAACATTCGAAAGTGTCCCTTATGTATTCCTTTGGGCTTACGGTTTCAATAATATTAGTTTCAACATTGATAGGATTACCCGAGATATAATGTTTGATTCTTTGACCGCTCACCACCCTCGGACTTGTGCCTTCGGTTGTTGATTTTATGGTACCGAATGATAGACCTCCTCGATAACATAAGGACCTTCCACTTAGAGAGAAGATTTGCAAAAAATCTTAACGATAGTTGAATAGCAACACATAATCACCTACGCTCAACTCACGCTTTTGTATCCTTTTTGTCATGCCATCTTTTAACTTTTTCTTTGAATAGCTTGGCATTTTCAGAGGCCTGGTTCTCCATTCATCAAGTGAGCTAATATCAAATAACCTCTTCTCACCCAAGTTTGAAGTCATAGTTGAGCTCTATAATAGTCCAATATGCTTTATGTTCAAGTTCAAGAGGTAAGTGACATGCTTTTCCATAAACCATCTTATACGGAGACGCACTCCATAGGATTTTATATGCAGTTCTATAGGCCCATAATGCATCATCAAGTTTCTTGGACTAATTATTTCTAGATCTATTCACGCCTTTTGAAAAATTAATTTGAGCTCTCTATTGCTCAACTCTACTTGACCACTAGATCGTGGTGATAAGGAGATGCAATTCTATGATTAACATCATACTTAGCAAGCATCTTATGGAAAGCACAATGAATAAAATGTGAACCACCATCACCATAAGATATCTAGGGACTCCAAACCTTGGAAAAATAACTTCTTTAAGCATTTTAATAGAGGTGTTATGATCAGCACTACTAGTTGGAATAGCTTCTACCCACTTAGTAACGTAATCAACAACAACTAAAATATGTGTGTAACCATTAGAGGCAGGAAAAGGTCCCACATAATCAACACCCCAAACATCAAATGGTTCAATAGCAAGAGAATAGTTCATAGGCATTTCTTGACGTCTACTAAAATTACCAATTATTTGACATTCATCACAAGACAAGACAAACTTACGAGCATCTTTGTAGAGAGTAGGCCAATAAAACCGGATTGCAATATCTTATGTGCGCTTCTATCTCCAAATAGTGGTGTCCTCCATATGGTTAGGAGTGACACTTCATGGAGGATCTATTCCTGCTCATGCTCGCACACAACGCCTAATAAAACCATCTACTCCTTCTTTGTAAAGGTGTGGGTCATCCCGTAGTAATGTCTTAAATCATAAAATAACTTTTTTCTTTTGTCGGTATGTGAAACTAGGTGGTATAAATTTAGCAACAATGTAATTAGCATAATCAAGATACCATGGGCAAGACGAGAAGCATCAATGACTGCTAATTGTTCATGGGAAAGCTATCATCAATAGGTAGTGGGTCATCAAGAACATTCTCTAACCTACACAAGTTGTCTGCAACAGGGTTCTCAACTCCCTTTCTATCAATGATATGCAAATCAAATTCTTGGAGCAAGAGAACTCATCTAATAAGTCTAGGCTTAGCATCTTTCTTTTCCATAAGATATTTAATAGCAGCATGATCAAGGTGAATAGTAACTTTGGAATCAACAATATAAGGTCCTGAACTTATCACAAGAAAATACAACTGCTAAGAATTCTTTTTCAAGAGTAGCATAATTTCTCCGGCAAGATCAAGATTTTTACTAGCATACCGATAGCATTCAATTTCTTATCAACTCTTTTCCCTAGAACAACACCTACAAAGATAATCGCTAGCATCACACATAATCTCAAAGGGTAAATTCCAATCGTGGTCAACAATAGGTGCAAAGGTCAAAGCTTTCTTAAGTATTTCAAATGCTTCTACACAATCATCATCAAAGACAAAAGGAATATCTTTTGCAATAAATTAGTCATAGGCCTAGAGATTTTAGAAAAGTCCTTAATGAACCTATAAAAACCAGCATGACTAAGGAAACTTCTTATACCTTTAATGTCCTTGGGACATGGCATCTTTTCAATAGCATCAACTTTGGCTTTATCAACTTCAATACCTCTTTCGTAAATCTTATGCCCCAAGACAATGCCTTCATTAACCATAAAGTGGCACTTTTCCCAATTTAATATGAGACTAGTGTCTTCACATCTCTACAAAACTCGATCAAGGTTGCTCAAGCAATCATCAAAAGAGGATCCATAAGCGGAGAATTCATCCATGAATACCTCACAAATCTTTTCAAAAAGTCGAGAATATAGCCATCATGCATCTTTGAAAGGTAGCAGGTGCATTACATAAACCACAAGGCATACGCCTATAAGCAAAAGTAACCGAAGGGCAAGTAAAAGTAGTTTTTGGTTGATCCTTCTGACACATGTATTTGAGAGAAACCGTAATAACCATCTAGAAAGCGAAATGTGTATGTTTGGATAGTCTTTCTAGCATTTGATCAATAAAAGATAAAGGGTAATGATCTTTATTAGTAGCTTCATTTAATTTGTGAGATCAATTCATCTTTATCATAAGGAATCGACAAGAATACCTCCCTTTTAGGAACACAATGGACAGGACTTACCCAATCACTATCAGCAACGGGACAAATTATACCTGCCTCAAGGAGCTTTAGTATCTCCTTTCTTACCACTTCTTTCATCTTAGGATTTAACCGCCATTGAGGATCTCTAACTGGTTGGGCATCTTTCTCCACTTTTATTTTGTGCTGGCATAGAGGTGACTAATGCCCTTAAGATCATCGAGAGTATATCCAATAGCAGCACGGTGCTTTTTCAGAGGTTTCAATAATCTTTCCTCTTCTTGCTCTGAAAGGTTACCACTAATAATAACAGGATATATTTTATTTTCATCAAGATAAGCATACTTAAGATTATCGTAATGGTTTGAGCTCAAACACGAGATCACCCTTGGGCGGAGGGGATCCCTAGGATTTCAACAAGTAAGTTGTGTTTCGTAATAGGACCCTATTGAAGGAATACTTTATCTATTTCCTTCTTTCATCCATAAACATATCATTTTCATGGTCTAGCAAATATTGTTCTAACGGATCAAGAGGAGGCACGACAATATAAGCAACACCAATAATCTCATCCTTACTAGGTGATTCTTTACCACGGGTTGTTCACTTAAACTTAGCAAAATTAAACTCATGAGACATATCCCCAAGCGGATTGTAACAATATCCTTTTCACAATCAATACTAGCATTAAAAAGATTCAAGATGGGTCTACAAAATATAATGGGACAAAAGTCATCTTGTGAGGAACCAAGAACAAGAAAATCAACAGGATATTTAACTTTCCCACACAAGACTTCAACATCTCTAACAATCCTAACTGGCTTAACGGTATCCCTATTGGCAAGCTTAATAGTAACATCAATACCTTCTATTTCAAAGGTGCAATATCATGCATAATTTCTTTATATAAGTCAAAGGGTATTGCACTAGCACTAGCACCCATATCACATAAGCCATGATAACAATGATCTCCTATTTTAACAGTAAATATCGTGCATGCCTACAATAGGTCTATGTATCTTAGCATCGTGTCTAGCAATATTAGCAGCTTTCACCATAGAAATAAATAACATGGCCATCTATATTATCATCCCATTAACCATAGAAATACTAGGTTCAACTTTGATTTTCTCAGGGGGTGTATAAGTTCTATTATTACTCTTACAAACAACAGTTGAAGTTTTAGCATGATCCTTTATCCTAATAGGAAAAGGAGGTTTCTCAACATAAGTAGTAGAAACAATAGGATCATTATAAGTGATAGTCTTTTCTTCAACTATAATAGGTGCAACTACTTTTACTTCAATGGGAGGATTATATTTAAACCACTTCTCCTTAGGGAGATCAACGTGAGTAGCAAAAGATTCACAAAAAGCAGCTACTATCTCAGAATCAAGTCCATATTTAGCGCTAAATCCACGAAAAGCATCAAGATCCATGAAAGATTTAACAAAATCAAACTTAGGTGTTATACCTAACTCCTTACCATCGCCGAACCCCAATCTTCAGAGTTGCATTTAATTCTTTCCAATAAGTCCCACTTGAATTCAATAGTCTTCAAAGATATAAGAACCAAAGACAGAAGTATCAAGTATGGTGCGATCATTGAGAGAAAGCCGAGCATAAAATTTTGAATAATCATTTTCTTGAGAGCTCATGATTGGGGCATGAATATAACGCTGACTTAAGCCTCCCCAATCTTGAGCGATGCTTTCCCTTCGCAAGGCCAAAATTATATATGTAATTACGATCACAATGAACGAGATGCATAGGATAGAAGTTCGTGAAATTCCAACTTCAATCGCTTATAGTTCCAAGATCCCATATCATCACATAGCCTATACCATGTCAATGCATCTCCTTCAAAGATAAAGGGAAGACCTTCCTCTTAACATCATCATCGAATACCGCAAGCTTAAATAATCTACAAACTTCATCCACAAAGATAAGGTGTAAATCGATGCAATGTTCCATCTCCTTCAAAGGGATTAGGGCATCTCCACCGCACCCACAACCGCCCTCCCAGCGATTTTGGCCCGCAAAAAGGCCCCAAGCTTCTGAAGTTCGCTTTTGCCGGCTCAGGCCAAAACTGGTGCCGCGAACCCAGTTAACCCGCGCCTGGGGTGCTTGGGAGCCGCGAAGTTTAAAAGGCGTAGGGCTCGAATGGAGGCGACCCGAGGGCCTTTCCCCGCTTCTTGACGCTTTCTTCTCTCAGCGATCGGCTTCCACCCGCCATTCTCCCCTTTCTCCCGCCAAACCCCACTCTCCATGCCGCCGAAGTTAAGTACATCCATGCGACGCGGCGCATCACGACCGCACCGCGGACCCAACGGAAGCAGAGGAAACCGAGGGCACCACCATCGGCCGGCCTCGCTAAACGCCGAGTGGAGGGTGGAAGTTCAGCGGCGAGAAGGCCACCACGACAAGCGGAACAGGAGATAGCCAAGAAGAGCGACAACGCTCAAGGGCGGGCGCTTCCTCATCGCTTGATGCGGGATGAATCCGCCCGCCGCCACCACACCCAAGACGCGCTACCGGGACAGCAAGCGCCGATCTCCATGGGTTCATCGTCGCCGGCCACGCCGACGGCGACGCGACCGCTGGTTCAACCCAAACGTGACCTTCCCCATGGTCACCCGCCGCCGACGCCGCCGCTTCGCCGCGGCAGTACCTTCCATACAACTACCCGCCGCCGCTTACGCCGACCACACCGACGCCCCATCTCTACCGTGGTCCGCTGCTCTTCGCACTCGGCGACGCCGACTACACGGGAGCCGACATGGACGACATCATCGCGACAGATCATCTGCGGTCGCTTCGCTCCCGGTTCGCAACCCGTGACGCAGGTAGTGGACCTCAGCAGCGACATGGAGGCCGAGCGCACGTTTATGGCGCATTTACGACAGTGACGACGCAGAGGAGGAGGAGGAGGACGAGGAGGAGGAGGAGGAGCCGCCTGCTTCGGACGAAGAGGCGCGTAAAAAGAAGCGCGGCTAGGGTCGGGCGAACCGCGATCAAGTGGACGCCCAAGGAGGAGGAATGCCTCGCAAGCGCGGAAAGTCGCTCACCTCGACCGACAACCGGGCGCGAACCGAGCTTGACACCGACCGACCGTGATTGGCCGAAGTTCGACGAGAGGAAGCTGCCGATCCCTACTTCAAAGGCGCTTACATGCAGCGCGGTCCAAGGCGATGGCGAACCATTGGGGCGATCCAGCTGGCGCGGCAACAAATGGCATGGAATCGCCGAGGAGGTCGCGCTTGCCCGGAGAGCGGCGCCAGCGTGAGGATCGTACGCACGCCGCTCGCCCTCACATCTTCATCCCATATGCCCGCTGTTCGCCAATCTGTCGTCTGCTCAGCAAGCAGCTGCGCATGTTCGCCATGTTCCGGTGACAACCAAGACGCCGACTTTTAAGCACCTTCATGTCTACAAGCGCATTGACAAGTGCGAGAAGTGTGCGAAGTCCGCGTCTCGACAAGGCCAAGGAGACGCATAAGCCGGACGCCCGACCCGCGCTGGAAGGGCGGCCGGACGATCACAAATTGGCCAAGAAGGGGAAAATAGCCGACGCGCAAACCGCGGACACTACTAGGAAAAGGCTAGCAGCAGCTGGTTTTATGATCAAGAGGCGGGTACCCGCTACTAATACGGGCGCTACAGCTAACTCATAGCAAGTAGCGCTGCGCCTCGCATATCAGCATATAAGTGTAGCAAGCAGCTGTTGTCGAAACTCGCTGCCGCTTATTAGCGCTTAGCGCTTTGTCCGGACGCCATCGCTATAACGCGCTGCGCTAACTTTTGTACACTCGCTACTACTAATTTAAGTAGTTTTTTTGGCATATTTGTTTTGTATTTGAACCGCTTTGTAGAAGAATCTTTAGCACATAGAAATTTCATCATGATACACATACAAATGCCTCAGACCACAATTGTAATCATAGCATGTACATACAAATAGTCTCTTCATAATCATCATCCAACACAAAGTGATATCTTGTTATCATCTCAAAATAGCAATACATGCAAGTCTCAATACTTGCAACTACAACAACGCCATCCATCTCAACAAAGGCATACGCAAGAAGTGCTATCACTATGAGTGAGAGCGAACCATGCAAGACATGAGGTGGCGGTTACGAGTCCCTCTCGCTTAGCGTGAACCTCAAGTAACTAGCTTCTCCTTCTTGTCCGCTTGAAGTTTTTATGGCTGGCGCCTGTGAACCCATTCACTTGCGCCGACACTCATGCCACTCGCTAGTACACCCCGAACCTTCCCTTTGTACACTATATAGCATTTCCATCTCGCCATCAAGAAACTAGGTACCGTTAGAGATGCATGTTCATGAAGAGGATGTACAATCATATATATGCAAAAAATATACTAGAGCAACACCAAAAAGAAAGGTTAGCAACTAGATGCAACATATACAAGACGCAAATTAATTAACTAGAGGTACGCAGGTCATCGACGCCAACTAACAAAGTAGCGCACGCAAGTTCGCATGGACCGTGGACATCACAAAGTTTCATCGCTACAAAAGTATACAAGTTCAACCGACACATATCATCATCATCGCATCATAACTCACTAGAAGTTCCATCCTTCCATATCATCGAGGACTAACCCTAGCTGCTTGAACGGCGGAGGTCTAGACGTTGCATGCCTATGCGAGTTCGGACGCCACCGCGATATAGGGCCGTGGTGGAACATCTCGTTTCATCGACGACTTCTTTCATGATGATCGCCGCAATGTCGCTTTGGATGCAAAGAAGTCATCTCTAAGTTTATAATTCGCTTCTCCATGAGATTCTAGCCACTTGTGGATATGATCATCATTTCGCTATTAATGCTAAGCTTTTGGTGATCCGTGTTGAACTGAATCATGAGATGGACGATGTAGAATCCATCCTTCTTGCTTGGTTTTGGGACATGGATGCAGGAGAAGTTAGTTTTATGCCTAAACCCATCTTCTTGTTCCTTTGTTTCGATATGCACGGGTTACCTCTATAGTCAAGCCTTGGAGAGCATCATCTAGAATATTCATTATGTGGGTGTAGTCCTTTTCTCGTAGTCTCCTCAAGGGTCAAAATACACGCGTGGGAGACTTAGCGGTAAAGAACGATAAGAACGGCGCCTGCTGTTGCCGGAAAAGACACCTCAAATTATTCCCCATATGAGAGAGAAGGAATGATTAAAATGTACAAAGGGTTGTCCGAACTGACTTACTTTTGGATGATAAGGCACGAGGACAATTTCCGTCCTTATTCTGCACTATGAAGTTTTGGAGGTACTCCCTAGCAGTTTCACGCCAAAGTCGCCAAGACTCAAGAAAGACTCGCGATGTAGTACGGATCCGCCACACAGATTTGCGAGACTTCTTCACTCTTCACGACGGAGCTCATATGTAGCGCAAAAGGCGGACGATAGTAAAATCAAGCGCTTTGTTAGAAACATCTCAAAGATATGGTCAAACCGCAGAAGAACACCTCCGCGGCCGTGTCGACGTAGCACTTTCCTCAGCACACGAGCCAGATGTCGGATATCCCGGATCCTTTGAGGCTAGTAGGTTTTTCACGACAAAGACATGGTCGCAGCTCCTCGATCCCTCGATAGTGCCTCCAGCGTTTCAGCGGTAGATCGCTCGCCTGTGAGATGGAACATGACCGCACCTTTCACGGGTACACGCCTTCGTAATGCATCGTCCTGCTGCTGTGCTCGCTTGTTTGGAGGCAAGCATCTTCCCGATCTCTTCCTCGCTTTTTCTTGGGCACACCTTCCGCATCTTCCTTAACCCCCGCCCAAGTGTTCCTGCTAGCATCAGACGACCTGCGCCTCGCTAGTTGAGCCTGTGTTGAGGCGGCATCTTCAAGCGTGTCCCGTGAGGATTTCATGAAGAGAGACTTTTGCATTCCATGGTACGCCATGCCCGCATATCATCCATATCCTCATTAGCAAGTCGATAGCCCGATTCGTCATATGGTTGACTCATCATATCTATGTCACACCATACGCTTGTATTGAGGTAATCCATAGGGTCGACCTCCGCCTCATCATCCATTCTCTGCTCTACGTACATCAGCCAAGATTATTGCACCCCTTCATCATGTCGTCCGCCGCCTCACCCGCACTACTACAGAGCTGGTAATTGGAGGTGGGTGGTGGTCTCCGACATGCTTGTTGATGTGGTAGTTATTGGTGTCTCTCGGCCGCTCCGCATTTAATAAGATTCTTCGCCATAGCAGCACCCAACCGCTGCATCGTCCAATCCGTGGCGGGTCTCGCCGTCCTGGCCCCACATGCTGCATCGAGGAGGCAACCGTGCCCCGATTTCACACCGTCAAGCTAACCTCAAGTGCCCAGGGATCGGGTGGTTGTGGAATGTGCGCTGAGAGGGGTCCATTATCATCCCCTTTCCCACGCCCACCTTCTCGCCTTTGATCAAGTAGAGTATGGTATGGGGTTTTTTCGCCGCAAACACATATGTTTGTGGTGTAAAACAACCGAAAGGCAACAAAATGGAATATTATCTATATATATATATGTTGGTGCGACATGTAATTACTCGGACGGCGCTTTAGCTCAGCTAAAGATGAAGGCCCACCTAGCGCTCGAGACCGAGGACGGCTGCTATGAGCGGAGCGCCGTAGAGGAGGCCCGCTTGCTTGAGCAAGTGATGGTGCGATGGTGTTGTTGTTCATGGAGTTGTTCGCATTTAAACGCATCGGGAAATCATGTACCGCCTTGTTCGGATTTTCCTTCGCCTTGATGATAATCGAACCAAGTTAGTAGCGAAATCATTTCGCAGTGCCATACTGCATTGTCCGCTCGCGTAGCAACTCATATTTGTCCTCGCTGCTTTTTTCGTGTCCTCACCGTTTTCTCGACCGCAAGCTTCACCTTTCGCTGATGTCCCGACAAAACTTCTTTTTCGCTTCTGGCCTCTAGGCCGCGCTTGTAAAACACCTTCCACGTGGCGCCGCTCTCAGCCGGCACACTATTCATATTAGGCCGCTGGTCCAACGGGAGTCCCTAAGTTCGCTCAAGGCCCTGCTGAGAGGGGTGTCCCACTTGGGCCTCATCGAGAAGTAGGGCTTGCCGCAAGCGGTGTTGCTTCTCCAAGAGTCTAATCAATTTCCTCATGATCTTGTCCGTAAAAACCTTTTTCTCCTTGTCCCACTTGTAGCGGGCCCCGATGAAGTCATGCTCCAAGGGGTTGGTGAACTCGCTAAGGGGTCCGGGAGACCCGCGGCTTCACGCTCAAGGCCCTCCTTATCCCATATGGGCCTTTTACCGAGGTAGCCACGGCCCGAGGCGATGCTTCCTCGTGTTCGAGCTGAAGGTTTTGAATTTCGCAGCCTTAGCCTTGGCTGCCTCGTAGCGCAAGTGTCCTTGAACTTTTCGAACCTCTTCCGAAGTGTCGGATTTTCCTCCGAATCTTGGACAGGGGTTCATCAGCCTCAATAGCTCGCTTTCACCCTCCCTTTCCAGAGGCCAAATCATTGCGAACATGCCCATGGCGTGATTGTTAATCTTTTTCATCTTCGGATCATCCCACGGTTGTTCTATGTTATCATCCCGTCGGGAACATGAATCTCTTGTGCAACTTCGTAGGAGCAATGCGCCAAATGTTCTTTACTTAAGTCATCGCTGTGATGTCACAAGATTCTCAGAGGATGCATCCTACTTGGTTCCCATAGCACTTGCGAGGTTCTTCCGCTCTAACGGCTCAAACTTGCCAGTGCCATCTTTGTGATCACAAGTCGCCCAATCCCTAGTTTGTTAGGTTTTCGTATCCTCGCTTTATGCTTTCTTTTCAAGATCGGCATCGGGCCGGTACTTTCCCCGCCGTACCTTCCCCACCGGTCTCGGCGCATTATCGTGCCGGGCTGCTCGCGTGCCGGGCGTCCGGTGTCGATGTCGGCCAAGATTCATCATCGAGGCCGACTCGCAAACCTTGCTTAGCAACAAATAGTCGAGGTACTTTTGTTCACCATCATAATCCATCTCGCTCGCATCTTGGTCAAGGCCCGCTTTTCGTTGTTCGACATGTTTCCTATGATTAAGGGCCTCATTTATTTCTAAAAGTATGAATAAATGAGAAATGACGAAAAGAAATCTATGTCCAGACTGATATGCCAACTATGTAGCACAAATCATGCCTTTATTCACGGGAAATTTCGCATGACCTTTGCTAAAATGGATGATCGAGCTACCGAATTCACCCAAACGGAAATGAATCAACATTTCGGCGAACATAGGCCACTCGGATCATTTTCCAAACATGACATGTCCAAAACATGACATATGCACATATCACATGTCCAGCCTAAATTTCCATATAAATTCAGCTAATTTTGAAACCTAGCTAAATTCATAACTAAATAGATAACCTAATTAATTAACATGAACCCTAGCAGAGAGGGGGGTTTACAGAGAGTGCAGGGCGAGGAGGGAGGTGAGGGCCGACGGTCGGGGCGAAGGCTGGGTCGGGCGAGGCTGGTCGGGGCGAAGGCTGGTCGGGGCGAAGCGCTGGTCGGGGCGAGCGCTGGTCGGGGCCGAAGGCGAGTCGGGGCGAAGCGCTGAGTCGGGGCGAGCGCGAGTCGGGTCGAGGCGACGGGCGAAGGCGGGCTGAGCGCCGGCGCCGCGAGTCGGGGCGAGCGCGCTGGCCGGGCCGCGGAGCGACGGGGCCGAGAGAGAGGGGATTTGGGGGAAATGTGCGGGATGAAGCTGCGAGTGAAAATTTTGGGTTATGGAGAGCAAGAGCGCGTTATGCCAAACGCGCTACTACTATGATCTCGTAGGCAGCGCTTATGGTAAACACGCTACATTATCAGGCGAAGCGGCAGCGGTTTATAAGAAACGCCGCATACTATATGGTATGTAGCAGCAGCGTTTTGTGGAAACGCCGCCATCGCCGTCGCATCGCCAGTTTTCATTTTTTTTTTCCTTTATTTTATCCCACTTTTATTTCCCGAGGGCAAGGAACTAAGGAGGGCGTATATATATTGCATCATTTGACGTTAAATATGTATGCAAAATAGGAACATATATATTACACATCATATGGCTAAGTGTGTATACAAAATAGGAACATATATATATATATATATATTACACATCATTGGACCCATAACATACGCTTTCCTCGTCGACGCTGCTTTTTGAGTCAGCTTCTTTCCCTTCTTGTTCGTCAAGAATAATTGAGCCCTCATTGTGACTTTGCCTTTTCCATGGAGTGCGATTTTTCTTAGGTAATGTAGTATTGATTCTTCTTTAACGATACTTCATCATCGCCGCCATCTTCCTCATTGGGTTGCCGTGATCGATCATAGTCTTCCTCGCTGCACTCCATCCATTCCAATGATGTTCCTTTTGCTTCTCCTCACGGACAACACGGCTGGGATTGTGCGGTCGTTATGAAGAAGCATTGTGTCACGTGCTTAGCGTAGCCCATGGCTCGTTTTTATGCGATAGCGCTGACGGTAGCGCCTTTGGCGCCGGGTATAGTCATGGTAGTGAACATCCGCTTTCTTTCGACATTCTTAGCCCATCCGACACGGAACATCGCCGTTGTGCAGTCCGAGTAGTCAAGCCCTGCATCTCCTCGACCCTTCCATAAAATCGCCTCGCCAGCCTTGTCGCCGCCGGTCATGCATTCCATCGTCACCCCGAAGTTCTGATCATCACTGCTCATATCTTTTGCCTCCGTAGAACGGTATCCGCGGATATCATATGCCCGATAGGTTACGAGGTTGGGCGAGGGCCAGTGCTAAGGCCTATATGAGCAATCCGCCCTAGAGCCCTCCTCCGGGATTAGCTAATATGCTTTTGAACCAATGCAGAAAGTGGAGTTGTTTCTAGTAACTTCGGCGTCTCCCTGATACCCCCGGTCACGATACTTTGATAATTTCTTGTAAACACAAAGGATCTACCTCGCCTAGGTGTTGTAGCACTACCAAGTTTGTTCACAAAATCGCGGCCGA
>JAHHZJ010007367.1:0-11217 GCA_021437245.1 Aegilops speltoides | reverse complement strand
AATAATTGCTTTACTTTATCGCTATACGATAGCAATAGTTGCAAGAGCAATAGTTGGTGAGACAACCATGTGATGACACATTGATATAGATCAAGATGATGAAGATCATGGTGCCGTGTAGCGAGATAGAGATCATGACAGACTTTGGAGATGGAGATCAAAGGCGCAAGATGATCATGGCCATATCATGTCACATATTTTGATTGCATATGATGTTTATCTATTATACATCTTATTCTTGCTTTGATTGACGGTAGCATTTTAAGATGATCTCTCACTAATTATCAAGAAGTGTTCTCCCGAGTATGCACTGCTGCCAAAGTTCGTCGTGCCTGCACACCACGTAATGATCGGTGTGATAAGCTCACGTCCATCTACAACGGGTGCAAGCCAGTTTTGCACACACGGAATACTCAGTTAAACTTGATGAGCCTAGCATATGCAGATATGGCCTCGAGCACGGAGACCGAAAGGTCGAGCGTGAATCATATAGTAGATATGATCAACATAGTGATGTTCACCATTGAAAACTACTCCATCTCACGTGATGATCGGTTATGGTTTAGTTGATTTGGATCACGTGATCACTTAGATGACTAGAGAGATGTCTCGCTAAGTGGGAGTTCTTAAGTAATATGATTAATTGAACTTTATCATGAACTTAGTCCCGTAGTATTTTGCAAATTATGTTGTAAGATCAATAGCTCGCGTTGTTGCTTTCATATGTTTATTTTGATATGTTCCTAGAGAAAATGTATTGAAAGATGTTAGTAGCAATGATGCGGATTGGATCCGTGATCGAGGTTTATCCTCATTGCTCGCACGTAAGAATTATGTCCTTGATGCACCGCTAGGTGATGACTCTATTGCGTGAGCAGTATGCGCACGCTATGAATGTTTGGCTAGCTCAATATGATGACTACTTGATAGTTTAAGTGCACCATGCTTAACGGCTTAGAATCGGGACTTCAAAGACGTTTTGAACGCCATGGACCATATGAGATGTTCCAGATTTGAAGTTAATATTTCAAGCAAATACCCGAGTTGAGAGATATGAAGTCTCCAACAAGTTCTATAGCTAAAAGATGGAGGAGAATCGCTCAACTAGTGAGCATGTGCTCGATTGTCCGGTACTACAATCGCTGAATCAAATGGGAGTTAATCTTCCGATAAGATAGTGTAGGATCGAAAGTATGTCTAGAGGGGGGTGATTAGACTACTTGACAATATAAAAATTTAGCCTTTTGATTAAGACAAGTTTTTGGTAAGTTCACAATGATGATCAAGTCAAGTATCACCCTACACATGCAATTCTAGAGTATTGGCAGCGGAAAGTAAATTGCACATGTAGTAAAGAGAGATGGAGAAGAGCAAACGCAATTTGGAGACACGGAGATTTTTCTCGTGGTTCCGATAGGTGGTGCTATCGTCAATCCACGTTGATGGAGACTTCAACCCACGGAGGGTAACGGCCGCAGAGTCCACGGAGGGCTCCACCCACTAAGGGTCCACGAAGAAGCAACCTTGTCTATGCCATCATGGCATACGCCCACGGAGGACTAGCCTTACTCGGGTAGATCTTCACGAAGTAGGCGATCTCCTTGCCCTTACAAACTTCTTGGTTCAACTCCACATCTTGACGGAGGCTCCCAAGCGACACCTAACTAATCTAGGAGGCACCACCTCCAAAAGGTAATAGATGGTGTTGATGATGATGAACTCCTTGCTCTTGTGCTTCAAATGATAATCTCCCCAACACTCAACTCTCCTCACTGATTTGGCTGTGGTGGAAGAAAGGATTGAGTGGAAAGCAACTTGGAAGGCTAGAGATCAAGCTTCATATGGTGGGAGGGAGCAACTTGATCTCAACACAAGGGTAGGTAGTTTTCTCTTAAATGTAAGGTAGGAGTGGTAGTTCTTCCGATGGCTCTCTCAACGAATGAAGAGGGGTGGAGGGTATTTATAGCCTCCACATAAAATCCAACTGCTAACACATTTGACCAATCTCGTCGACCGGTTGACAACTCGGTGAGACCGAAAGTTCAAAACATGTGAACGTTGGGATTTTGGTGGGACCGAAAATACAATCTCGTGAGTCCGATTCTTCCAAAGACTAGGGTTTGCCAATCTCGTGAGACCGACTTTATCATCTCGGTGACACCGATTTGATGACGTATGTCATGTAAGCTTGGCAACACTAGTTTCGTGAGACCGAAGTTCGTAATCGGAAAATCCAAATTTCTAGGGTTTGGCTATATGGCTGAGGTGGTTCATCTCGTGTGACTGAGTTTATGGAATCGGTGGGACCGAGATTACTTATGAGTGTATATTGGAATGAAAGATTGCTGATGGTTTGGGAGATGTATCACTAAGCACTTTGAGCAACCAGATCTTTAACATAACCTCATCCCCTTTAATAGTATTGGCTTTCCTATAGACTCAATGTGATCTTGGATCACTAAACCAAAATGGAGTCTTGAGCTTTTGCCAATGCTTGCCTTAGCATTTTGAGGGTTCACTTCTTCACCATTGCCATACCCATATCACTCGAACTTTCTCAAATGATTCTCAAGAAACTATTAGTTCAATGATATATATGTTGTTATTAATTACCAAAACCACCCGGGATTAGTTGCACTTTCAATCTCCCCTTTTGGTAATTGATGACAACATATAGATCAAAGCTTCGACGAGGATATAATCAATGAATAATATCGCGCTTTGAGAAGTATGTGATAAGCAAGAGCTCCCCTAAATTTGTGCACTATTTAAGATTTATGCTTGAATGCAAATGCACAATTGATTAGGATCATGGGTCACTCTTCCATGTCACATACATCTTGGTGGAGCGCACAAAATGATAAGAATGAATAGCATGCACCCAATCACCATGACATGAGTAAATGATCATACAAGATAAGAATAGCATATGATAAGCATTAAGCACACATTAAGGCATAGTACGATCAAGCACTCATCAAAGTAGAGCAAACGAGTATCAAACACACGTAAATGTCTTGAAAATCTCAAAAGTATCTCAAAAGACCGCAAATGAAACGAAGAGCAAAAGCGAGCACTCTCTCTCAAGTCCTATGATCTATACACTTTCCCCTTGGCAACAAGTTACCAAAAGTTCAAAAGTGTAGAGCTAAACGCCACCGGGGACTCTCATCGCGCTCCCGTCTGGGTTGATGGAGTTGAGATGGCTGCATCTGCAAAGGCTTCACTGAAGTCCGTGGAGCTGGAGGAGTGGTCACCGAGCCGGAGCCGAACCGATGGAGCTGTGGAGGTGCCGAGGCTGTAGTCCCGTGTCTCACATCGAATAGCAATGATCGGGTCTTGTGGGAACCGGAGCAGCTGTTCATAATCATCCGACTAGGTCATCCTGCATCTCCTTCATGAGCTCTTCCTTCTCCCTCTTTGCTTCCTCGATATCTCGCCTCAAGCTTGTTGACAACATTTGCACTTCAACATTTGACATCCAGAGCATGGATCTTGTCTTCAACAATCCTCTCAAGACTCTCCCGAGATCGCATAATGCTGGCCAGGCGTTGTTCAATCCTCGGTAGCTTCAAGGAGCTGCTCTCCAACACTCTTGGTTTAGCTGCTGCCGCCGCTTCCTTCTCAGCTTTAGCTTTCTTGGCAGCTTCACTTTTGCTTGACCTTCAATGACGTTGGGTCATCCTCACCATCACAACTTCATTGTCCTCATGCTCAGCTGCAGTGGCAAGTGTGGTCTATCCAAAAGTAGGTGCCCGTACAAACTTGGCATTGATAAGCATCCTGCAATGCGGGCAAATCCACACGACTTCTTCTCGTCTGCCGCAGCCCTCTTGATAGTCTCAACTATCGTGTCCATCACCTTGAAAGGTGCCTTCCGATCAAGTATATGCAGCATGTTGATAGAATACCTCCGATCATGCGATGATCTCCACTTGGGCATCAAGGTATGCCTCGTAATTGTGTTTGTGGTAGGAGACCTGCTCGAGATGATACATCGAGCCGAGCTTCCAGATTTCCACATCCTTAGCTGGTACCTCATTGTACATGTTCTTCATAGACTCATGGTTTTTCTTGGGAATACCATAGACATCAACATCATCCTCTCTCTGCACTGGAGCATTCAGCAGTGCTGCCCATTCTTCTATAGTAGAGGAGAATCTCGACCTTCACCATCCATACAATCCTACCATCCGGATAGAAATGAGTCAGGCATAGAATTGCATGATCATCTCATCATTCCAAGCGTCACCTTCGACCAACGAAATCAAGAACACCACATGCAAGGAAGCTCTCATGCACATGTGGAAAGAAGTCTCTGTGTTTCACTATCAATGTAAGCCCACCAACATAGCGAGTGTCTGCAACAATGGGCTTCTTGTCCATGAGCATTAGCCTCATAGAAGTCCCGCTGCTCTCCGGTGTGGAACCTTGATCTACAGCAGTCCTTCTCCTCACAAAGATATGGATCAGCTTGTCTCCATAGCCCGAGTCCTCTGTCCTTTCTTTCCTTCATGTTTTCAGCTCGAGGATGAACATCATTGTGAATTGGCAGTTTCGACGGAGTTTCAGAATACAGTGCCTCATCATCCGACTCACCTGGTGGCACATTGTCTTTCTTCTTCTCCAAGGTGGATGTTCCTCACAGCTTTCTTGGGCTTGGCAGAGCTTGGCTTGAGCTGCTTTTGCTGGAGCAGATGGCTTAGACTTTGAAGGTGCTCCTGCCTGATGGCATCGCCATGAACTTAGGCTTCGAGGAGGAGGCTGGGTGCTTCCATCATCATCATCATCTCGCTTCATCATGCACAATCCTCTTCCTCTTGGAAGTTTTTTCACCTTACTTGAAGTTTCTTCTTCCATACTCAGCTTCTTAGCAACAAGGGACTTCTTCACTTTATCGGTGCCTTTCTTGGTTTGCTCGCCTTGATGCTCTTTGGCAACAACTTTCCTCTTGGGCTTGGAGGAGATCTCTTCCTCAGCTATGAAATCGAATCTTCTTCATCGTAATTCTTCTTCTTTCGCCCGGTGGCAGCAGGAGGCAAACCACTTGGTGTGCTCCTCTCACCATCATCCTAAAAGCTGCCGCCTCGGACTAGTGCCGCCTCGAATTTCAGCAATTGGAGATTCGACTGTTCGCTGTCACCGCATCCATATGGTCGACAACCCGTGAATAGATTAGGTATAGGCGAGAAGAAGAGTTATCACAAACTGCGAAGATTTTGCAAAAAATGAGTTCAAATTTCAGTTTTAGGTTTTCACAGTAATGCATTTCGTCGATCGAGTCTAAAATTCGTGAATCCAAGTGTTCAAACAGAACCATTCACACCACTTTCGTTGGACCAAATGGGTTTCGGTCTTGCCGAAAACACTAGGGTTTCACTAAATCCTCATTTCGTCGCACCGATTTGCACAACTCGTTGGACCGAAAGTGCAAAGGCAATGGCCAGAGGCCAAATCGGTCATACCGAGAATGTAGAATCGGTCTCACCGAGATGTGTTCGGCGAAACCTAACCCTAAAACTTTTACTCAAATTTCGCTTCTAAGGAACTAACTGTGTATGGAAGATCTCAAACGTGGCAGGATGTTAGGCAAACCTATCGCATTGAATCGGAGGTTGAAGCACGAGAGGGATCGAAACTCACCCTAACTTGGTGGAGTTCTCACGGCGCAACGGCGCGAGAGAATGTCCGCTGACGGCGACGGAGACTCGGCGAGGGCGACAAAGCGACGGCGGAGACGATCCGGAGACCACGGCGACGGCAAGAAGGGTTTGGGGCGAGGCGCTTGAAGAAGTAATCAACGCGCTGCCTCGGATATATATACCTTTAGTGTCGGTGGGACCGAAGTTGTAAAATTCGTGGCACCGAGATGGTTAATCCGGCGCTACACATTTTGGTCACGCCGAATTTGTAACTCGGTTTCACCGAGGTGAAAACCTAGATCAATCAAGTGCTTTCGGTCCGTCCGAGTTGAGTGGGTTGGTCCGACCGAAAATACTTAGAAGGTTTTGGAAGTTTAGTCTTAGACGGATCGGTGGCTCCGAGTGCTCCTCACTGTGTGTCCGAAAATGACTTGTTCAAAGTTTGTGATATAAGCACTAATAGAATTTGAGACAAGAAAGCATAGATAGCTAGGAGGAACTTAGGCATTCTTGTCCATCCATTTGGTCAGAAAAAATCCAAAAAGACCAAAGCAACAAATGGATGTCCTCGACTGGATAAAATTATGCATCCAACATGCTCACACAATAAGATAGCAAATGAAATATGTGTCAAACATGCACAATCAAAACTCTAGCAACTAGCACACAATTTGTCGATGACTAGGTCATCTATATATGAGTATATTGACTTAGGAGTCAAATGAGAACATTTGATCATAGGTCATACTCATCGCTTAAGCACAAGTGGGGTTACCACTTTTACATAAAGCATTGATGTGTTCACATCATTTGAAGATGCTTTAGCTCAATTCTTTAGAGCAAAGCTCCCCTTGATGTGAGAACCCCTTTAAAGGGTCAAACTAACCTTGGGTTGTCGAGAAGACTTCATGTAGATGTTGAAGATGTGGATGCTCATTGTTGATGAAGATCATCAAGAGTTGGGAGCAATCCTTTGGATTCGGCACTTTCAATACCTACATGGGTTAGTCCCACAAGGAACAAACAAGGATATCCATGGACATAGATTGAAGTACACAGAGATGATGTCGATGAAAGCAATGATTACCTTGTCCCTTGACTTACCAACAAGAGGGTTTGTGACTCCATGAACTAGTGCAAGATGTGGAAGTTGATAGCACAAGTTCTTGCCAAAATGAATGTGAGTGAAGTATGTTGGGAGTCACCTCAAGAACTCTCTAGTTCTTCTTCTTCGGATCCACATCATCTTGATGGGAATCCTTGGGGTTGTAGTTGAGCTTGACGAAGTAGAACTTGATGTTTCCTTGGGAACCCACTTGACCATGGCTTTAGGTGCTTCAATAAATGCATCAATCTCCTCTTGAAGCTTGTCACTTGAGGTTGTGGGAGCATCAATTGTAGCTTTGTAAGCACCACTTGACTTGTTGTGAAGCTCTTCCTTATCTTTAAGTGTCATCTCATGAGCAACAATTCTTCCAATGACTTTCGTAGGCTTGAGATTCTTGTAGTTTGACATCATTTGGATCAAAGTGCACACGGTGTCATACTTTCCATCCAAAGCTCGAGAATCTTCTTGATGATGAATCGGTCGGTCATTTCTTCGCTTCCTAAGCCGGGTAATCTCATTTGTGATGAGAGCAAGCCTAGAGTACATTTCAATGACTCTTCACCTTCCTTCATCTTGAATTTGTCAAGTCGACCTTGAAGAACATCTAGCTTTGATTCCTTCACGACTGCACCTTCGCGTCATTTCACCAAAGTATCCCAAATCTCTTTGCATTCTCAAGACGGCTGATTTTGTTGAACTCCTCGACACAAAGCATTGAAGAGAATGTCACAAGCTTGAGCATTGTTTTGCAACATCCGCAATTCATCCGTCAGAGCTTCACGATCCGAACTTTTCCTTCCTCAAGAACTCACCTTGCAAGCCAACACAAATAATGCCCCATGCAGGGTTATGTCCAAGAATATGCATTTTCATTTTATGCTTCCAACTAGCAAAATTTGAACCATCAAAGTAAGGACCTCTATAAAATTACCTCACTAGACGCCATACTCTCCTAGGTTGTGAAACCAAGCTTATGGAGTCCAATGCAATGGAAACCAATACAATGGAGACCAAAGCCCGATACCACTTGTAGGATCGAAAGTATGTCTAGAGGGGGGCGATTAGACTACTTGACAATATAAAATTTAGCCTTTGATTAAGACAAGTTTTTGGCAAGTTCACAATGATGATCAAGTCAAGTATCACCCACACATGCAATTCTAGAGTATTGGCAGCGAAAGTAAATTGCACATGTAGTAAAGAGAGGTGGAGAAGAGCAAACACAATTTGAGACACGGAGATTTTTCTCGTGGTTCCGATAGGTGGTGCTATCGCAATCCACGCTGATGGAGACTTCAACCCACTGAGGGTAACGGCCAGAGTCCACGAGGGCTCCACCCACGAAGGGTCCACGAAGAAGCAACCTTGTCTATGCCATCATGGCATACGCCTAAGGACTAGCCTTACTCGGTAGATCTTCACGAAGTAGGCGATCTCCTTGCCCTTACAAACTTCTTGGTTCAACTCCACATCTTGACGGAGGCTCCCAAGCACACCTAACTAATCTAGGAGGCACCACCTCCAAAAGGTAATAGATGGTGTTGATGATGATGAACTCCTTGCTCTTGTGCTTCAAATGATAATCTCCCAACACTCAACTCTCCTCACCGATTTGGCTGTGGTGGAAGAAAGGATTGAGTGGAAAGCAACTTGGGAAGGCTAGAGATCAAGCTTCATATGGTGGGAGTGGAGCAACTTGATCTCAACACAAGGGTAGGTAGTTTTCTTCTCGTAAATGTAAGGTAGGAGTGGTAGTTCTTCTCGATGGCTCTCTCAACGAATGAAGAGGGGGTGGAGGGTATTTATAGCCTCCACATTAAAATCCAACTGCTACACACATTTGACCAATCTCGGTCCGACAGTTGACAACTCCGGTGAGACCGAAAGTTCAAAACATGTGAACGTTGGGATTTTCGTGGACCGAAAATACAATCTCTTGAGTCCGATTCTTCCAAAGACTAGGGTTTGCCAATCTCGTGAGACCGATTTTATCATCTCGGTGACACCGATTTGATGACGTATGTCATGTAGCTTGGCAACACTAGTTTCGTGAGACCGAGTTCGTAATCGGAAAATCCGAAATTTCTAGGGTTTGGCTATATGGTGAGGTGATTCATCTCTTGTGACTGAAGTTTATGGAATCGTGGGACCGAGATTACTTATGAGTGTATATTGAATGAAAGATTGCTCGATGGTTTGGGAGATGTATCACTAAGCACTTTAAGCAACCAGATCATTAACATAACCTCATCCCCTTTTAATAGTATTGGCTTTCCTATAGACTCAATGTGATCTTGGATCACTAAACCAAAAATGGAGTCTTGAGCTTTTGCCAATGCTTGCCTTAGCATTTTGAGGGGTCCACTTCTTCAGTCATTGCCATACCCATATCACTGAAATTTCTGAAATGATTCTCAAGAAACTATTAGTTCAATGATATATATGTTGTTATTAATTACCAAAACCAACTTCGGGATTAGTTGCACTTTCAGATAGTGATTGGCAGAATTTCTAGTCACCATCACCAATTTAGTAGAACTTCGTGATGAACTATAGTATGCAAGGGATGATGAAAATGATTCCTGAGTTTTTCATGATGATGAAATCGAAGGTAGAAATCAAGAAAGAACATCAAGTGTTGATGGTTAACAAGACCACTCTGCTTCAAGAAAAGGGCAAAGGGATAGAAGGAACTTCAAGAACGCAAGCAAGTTGTCGCTCAATGAAGAAGCCCAAGTCTGGACCTAAGCCTGTAGGATCGAAAGTATGTCTAGAGGGGGTGATTAGACTACTTGACAATATAAAATTATGCCTTTGACAAAGACAAGTTTTTGGCAGATTCACAATTATGATCAAGTCAAGTATCACCCTACACATGCAATTCTAGAGTATAGGCAGCGGAAAGTAAATTGCACATGTAGTAAAGAGAGGTGGAGAAGAGCAAACGCAATTTTGGAGACGCGGTGATTTTTCTCGTGGTTCCGATAGGTGGTGCTATCGCATTTCCACGCTGATGGAGACTTCAACCCACGGAGGGTAACGGCCGAGAGTCCACGGAGGGCTCCACCCACGAAGGGTCCACGGAGAAGCAATCTTGTCTATGCCATCATGGCCTCACGCCCACGGAGGGCTATCCTTACTCTGGGTAGATCTTCACAGTAGGCGATCTCCTTGCCCTTACAAACTTCTTGGTTCAACTCCACATCTCGACGGAGGCTCCCAAGCTACACCTAACTAATCTAGAAGGCACCACCTCCAAAAGGTAATAGATGGTGTTGATGATGATGAACTCCTTGCTCTTGTGCTTCAAATGATAATCTCCCCAACACTCAACTCTCCTCACCGATTTGGCTGTGGTGGAAGAAAGGATTGAGTGGAAAGCAACTTGGGAAGGCTAGAGATCAAGCTTCATATGGTGGGAGTAGCAACTTGATCTCAACACAAGGGTAGGTAGTTCTCTCTCGTAAATGTAAGGTAGGAGTGGTAGTTCTTCTCGATGGCTCTTCCACTAATGAAGAGGGGGTGGAGGGTATTTATAGCTCCACACAAAATCCAACCGCTAACACATTTGACCAATCTCGTGGGACCGAGTTGACAACTCGGTGAGACCGAAAGTTCAAATCATGTGAACGTTGGGATTTTCGTGGACCGAAATACAATCTCGGTTGTCCGATTCGTAAAGACAAGAGCTTGCCAATCTCTTGGGACTCGATTTCATCATCTCGGTGACACCGATTTGATGATGTAGTTATGTAGCTTGGCAACTCAAGTTTCGTGAGACCGAAGTTCGTAATCGGAAAATCCGAGATTTCTAGGGTTTGGCTTTATGGCTGAGGTGGTTCATCTCGTGTGACTGAAGTTTGGAAAATCGGTGGGACCGAGATTACTTATGAGTGTATATGAGTGAAAGTTTCGATAGTTTAGGAGATGTATCACTAAGCACTTGAGCAACCAGATCATCATCATAACCTCCTCCCTTTTAATAGTATTGGCTTTCCTATGGACTCAATGTGATCTTGGATCACTAAACCAAAAATGGAGTCTTGAGCTTTTGCCAATGCTTGCCTTAGCATTTTGAGGGGTCCACTTCTTCAGTCCTTGCCATACCCATATCACTGAACTTTCTCAAATGATTCTCAAGTAACTATTAGTTCAATGATATATATGTTGTTATTAATTACCAAAACCACCCGGGATTAGTTGCACTTTCAATCTCCCTTTTGGTAATTGATGACAACATATAGATCAAAGCTTCGACAAAGGATATAATCAATGAATAATATCGCTTTGAGAAGTATGTGATAAGCAAGAGCTCCCCTAAATTTGTGCATTATTTAAGATTTATGCTTGAATGCAAATGCACAATCGAAGGATCATGGGTCACTCTTCCATGTCACATACATCTTGGTGGAGCGCAAAATGATAAGAATGAATAGCAGACCCAATCACCAAGCTGAGAAATGGTCT
>JAHHZJ010007366.1:0-13463 GCA_021437245.1 Aegilops speltoides | reverse complement strand
GCATCGCTCTCGCCTTATCATGACAAACAGTTTTAGCTTTCCACCGAGGCGCCGCCCAGCTCAACCGGGCACAATCGCAGTGGTTCTCCCATGCTACCTTAGCCGATAGAATGGAACGTAAGGTACCAAAACATGGGAGCCGGGCAAACCCAACTATTGACCCAAGACATGATTCGAGCCGATGCATATAATGCTATAAGTTCGGGTGCCGACTTGTGAAAGTGTTCGACTTATCACACCATAATGCGGGAACATAAGCCCCCGGTGTATTCGCCGCATCAAAATGTACGGGTGCAAGATGTCATAAATGAACATATATGTAAAAAGAGAAATGCAATTATAAACAAAAAGTGATGCATTGTTTATTCGAGGAATTCGCCACGGTGCGTAACGATACAAATAGTGCGTAAGCAAGGGTTGACTATTAAAAGTGTCTCCCTCCAGGGGTAGGCTGTGGAATGGTGTATTAAACAGATTTAATGCTCATAATGGAGACCACCTGGGTGTTCGTCGTAGCCATTGTCCCTCCCTGGCTATTACATCATGAGTTCGCGATCTACCGCGGAGTGGCATCTGTGGACGGAGTCCTATGGAAAAAATAAAAGAAGAAAAAAGAGTGACACTTGGGAGCCCCCGTGTGTTAAGCCGCACTGGGCTGCCGTGGTCGTGCTCCTCCCTATGCCCATGGTATTCCAGAGCGTAATGATGTACGCGAAGAGCTGGTCTTGCAATCATGCAAGGGCTGGGTTAGCCGTGATGCTACGCTGCGGCTTCGAACGTGCTGTGGTCTTGATGTATGTTACCCGGCGCTGCGCTTATGTCCGGTCGCTTAACGGCCGGACTCGAGAATTGCCTTAAGAGGCTGCATTTCTGCCGCGAGAGCCGCTGTGTGTTCTTCGCTCGAGGGAGCGCTCGCTGTTTCCGCTGACCGTGATGACTCCACGAGGGCCGCATCTTGAGCTTGAGGTATGCATACGCGGCACCGTCAGACTCTCGACTCGGTGTCACATCGATCTAGTCTCAGAACACATCATATCACTTTGCCTCACGCACGGTATCCCAACGGTGTCGCCTTACCTTGGCCCGACCGCTATGCTTTTGGCACACGATATGATAGTGTCGCTAGCATCCATATGAAAAGGAGCCCGGCTGACATGACTAGTCGTGATACCCAAAGTGGCATGACTTTTGTGGACAGCATCCATGACCCAGATCGAACGCGGTTTGCCAAAGCAAGTAAGTTCCGGCTGAAGCACCGGGCTAGCAGATTCAGAAACCGGTCAGAAGCGGGCTAACAGGACTCCAGACTAATGCGTGACATTTCCGGGACGTATACGTGAACGAAGAAGGACACATGCCGCCAGCCTAAGTGTTCCGGAGCAAGAGCAAGCTACCATGGCTCAAAGGAGACACTAGGAGACATTTCCGTAAGAGAGGCTACTAAAGATAAACAACTAGATAGTCGATCCCACACATACCAAGCATTTCAATCACACACAATATGCTCGATATGTGCAAATACAACAAGGCATCACAACATGACTCTACGACACAAGTATTTTATTTAAAGGCTCAGAGAGCCATTCATAACATACACACTACGGGTCACACGACCCACATACAAGTCATACAAGCATACAAGCCACAGCTGAAGTGTTTTGTCCGAGTACGCATAACTAGTAAAATAAAAGAGGCTTGGGTAAGCTAGCTATACTACATGGTCCTTCTCTTGCTCAGATCACCACCGGCCTTAGTCTACTCATCGATGTCAACGCTCACGAAGAACCCGCTTAAGGGTTTGAGGCATCTTCTCAAAAATGTAAATTAAAGCAACATGAGTACAAAGGTACTCAAAGAAGACTTACATCGCACCTACATACATGCATATTATCAAGAAGGGTTGGTGGGTTGCAGCAAGCCAGCTTTGACTCATGGCTAAGCTATCCTACGAGACACCAACTTGAAATAGTTTTATGACTCGAGTCCACTACTTATCACTTCAATACACCACCGAGGATCCAACCCCGCCTTCCCACGGAGAAGCCATCCTCGCACTCACGCTTATCTTGAGGCTTTTAGTAGTATCCATTTACTTGTCTATGAACTGTATAGGCAACCAAGTAGTCCTTTATCATGACGCGCTATTCAATAGATGATGTTAACCCTCAGGGTGTACTTCTTCATACACGCTCACCACTTATCGCCACATCTATATGTACTCAGAACCTTCAAGCCGAAGCCCAACGTGTGTCGGCCACGACCTACCTAGACACACAAGTCTCTAGTCCAGTTTATCGCCTATTTGGGTTCCATCTATGAGGAGTTCCACAAGTCTCGCCACAGCCCCAAACGATGTGAACAGGTTCCCGGATACCAAACGGGCATCCGTACACCCGCCACGCATCTACCGTGATCACAGCCCACCCCTACGGCCACCTGTCCACGGCCTCCAAAGAGGCTATAAACACCGTAAACTACTTGCAACTCCGGACCAAGACTAGGTGAATAAGAAGTCGAGAGGGTCCATTGGTTTGGCCCAATGCATGGTAGTAGCTGAATCTTAAATCACACATACAGATCTCAAGGTTAAGGACGGCCTCAATGAAACAACCCACCATGTACCCTACATGGCCTTTCATTGATACCTTTACCAAATCGTTCAACACCTTACTCGCATCGACCGATCATTTCACTCTAGCCATCATCCCGATGAACCGCAGACCACACGACTCTAAGCATAGCAGGCATAGCAAGGTAGGAACAACACAATCACATGGCTCAATCAACTCCTACACATGCTAGTGGGTTTCATCTAGTTATCGTGGCAATGACAGTCATGCAAGAGGAAATGGGTTCAACTACCGCAGCACACAAGCAGCTTGAATCGCGTTGTCTTAATGCAGTAAACAAGAGCAGGTGCAAGAACGTGATTTTATCGATATGATCAAATGGTTGGTTGCTTGTTCGACGGGTCGCTGCACGGTATTGCTTCGTTAGTTATCACGACTTCGACCGTAACCCGCCGCAGAACACCGATACACAAGCATTACCAAACAAGATGCAACAATATGATGCATGCAATGAGACATGGCAAAATGAGTGCTTTGGGCTAATGCAACTAAGATCAGATGGGTTTGAACCAATTTGAACCAAAGATTCAAAATTCAAACTCATATATGATCATTTAAAGTGTTTAAACTTGTTCTGCCATAAACAGTGGGTTAGCTTCTGTAAACATGCATGAAACCAGTACAGATGGATAGATTGGATTTTTCTGATCATTTTTCATATATAATTTGTCTCATTTGGAGCTATGGTTGATTTTATATGAATTTTGAAGTTTGAAACAATTTCGGAATTTCGTAAAAATAATTCCAAGAATTTAAATATTATACAAGATCACACATGCCGACGTCAGGTCAACGGGCTGGTCAGTCAAACTCAAGTGGGTCCTGCGTGTGCTGGGGTTAGCTTATTTAGAATTAATTAAACTAAACTAGATTAATTAGTGGGCTGGGCCCACATGTCATAGACCTGTGGGGTCAAACCGCCCACCCGGGTCAAAGCCGGTCAAACCCATCAGGCTAGTCACGGGCGACACGCGGGCGATAGTGGTTTTGGTGTTTCGCCACCAAACGGGCACCACCGGAGTGAAGCTAGGACGAGCCGCAGCCTTGGCGGAGTCCGCTGAGCTCGGGTGGTTTAGGGCGCCGGGCGAAGTTTGGCGCCACCGAGCTCGGGTGAGAGTGAACTCGTGGAGTGTGCGGGGTGCGGGTGCGTGGTTAGCACCAGCGTGACGTGGTGAACGTTGGACAGGTGAGGGGCCGGAGTGGCGGAGCACGCCGCGACGAGGTCCACGGCAGGCAGGCATCTCGTGGGCCGTTGTGGTGCACGGAGCGAGAGAGAGAGTCGAAGTAGTTAGGTTCACAGCCGACGAAGTGCAGACGGCGTGGTCGGGACGAGCTGCAGCGGCGACGGCGTTGAAGGGGATCTTCGCGGCGGACTTGGCGAAGCTTGGCGCGGCGTTTTGGGCACGAAGCCGGGGTTCGGCGCTGAAGGAGTCGACGACGCGGAGAGGCCCGACACGGTGGCGCGCGGTCGACGGAGGTGCGGCTACGACGAAAAAGGGCGGCGCGGGCGCCGGCTGCGTGGGGAGCGAGGAGACGAGCCGGGAGAAACGGGGCGTCTGGGGTGCGGGAGAGCGAGGGTCGATCTCGACGTGGCAGGCGAGAGGGCGGCGACGGCGAAAGCAGGTGCGGGCACCTGCATGCTCGCTGCCGAGCACCGCCTCGCCGCCGCCGGGTAAGGCCACGCGGTCATTGGCCGCCAGTGGCTGGCTAGTGGGCCGGCTAGTGCCTGTGTAAGTTTTTCCCGTTGCTTTTTCTATTATTCTGAACTTTGTTGATTTATTTAAAATACCAAAATGTTCTAAAATTCACCAAACTACTCTGGTCCATTGTTGGAATATTTCCAACATGAAACATTTTAGTTTGGAGATATTTGGACATCTGAAATATTTTATAAATTTTAAATGCCCAAATCCAAATAGCTATGATTTAATTCAATGACCTTAGGATGACCTAGAAAATGTGCACCACTTTTGGCAAAGCTTCGACCAAGACAAAATGATGGACTTTTTAGAAGGGCATTTCAGGTTCATCGAAAATATTTTTAATAAACCCTAGTTGTTTCAGAGGGTTGGGGTTCTGCAATCCCATTTCAAATTTCTTGAATGAAATAAACATGATGCAACATTCTAATGCATGGACTAGCTAGGTTGTGACAACTCACCCCACTCAAAAAAATCTCGCCCAGATTTAGGTTCCTCCTAAAGAGGGCGGATACTCAAGTCAAGATCCTCCCTTTCCCAAGTGGCTTCTTCTCTAATGATGCCACCATTGAACCTTGAGAAACTTGATATTATGCCGTCGAGTAGTACGCCACTTGATCGAGGATACGAACAGGTATTCTCGATATGTGAGATTATCTTGAGATCAAGGCTTGGGTCCACTCCACGGATAGGATCCGAGAAGCAACGCCGAGTTGAGAAACGGAAGACGTCGTGGACTTTGGAGATGATGAGGTAGTTCCAATTGGTAGGCAACTTCTCCTCGCTTGGCAAGAATAAAGGTCCAATGTAGCGAGGAGCCAATTTGCCTTTGATATCGGTTATGGGTTCCTTCGTGAGGGTAACCCAAGGTAAGCCTCGCCAACCTCGTAAGTCATAGCCTTATGTTTTCGGTCATATTGACTTTTTGACGAGATTGGGCTGTTTTCAACTTTTCAACGATGCGAACTTGTTTTCTCGCTTCCTCGATCATATCCGGCCAAAGAATTGTCTTTCCCTGCCACTTCAGCTTAAGAGGTGTTCGACACCTTCGCCCATAGAGAACTTCAAAAGGTGCTGCCCAAGCTAGATTGATAGTGTTGTTATAAGCAAATTCGCAATGGAAGGCATTTCTCCCAATCCATTCAACGAGATAATGTAAGCTCAAGCATGTCTTCTAGGATTTGTTGACACGCTCTACTTGACCACTTGATTGAGGATGAAAAGCTATTGAAGGAAAGATGGGTTCCCATAGCATTTTGAAAACTTTCCCAAAATCGAGAGGTGAAAAGACTTCGATCCGGAGTTAATTTCCAATGGAACACCATGAAGAGACACTATTCGAGAGATGTACAAGTCTGCTAGCTGACTAGCGGTTATACTCGCCAATGTAAGAAATGGGCTACTTTGGAAAGGCGGTCGATAACTATAAAGATAGCGTTATTCCCTCTTGGTCCCGGGAAAACCAAAGATGAAATCCATACTAATTTTATCCCATTTCCATTCGTGAATAGCTAAAGGTTGAAGGGTGCCAAGAAGCCGCTGATGCTCGCTTACACGACGCGCACGCCGCAGCTTAGCAACATATTGAGCAATGTCTCTTCATCCTAGTCCACCGTAACCTCCGGCGAGGTCCCGATACATTTTAGTGCCACCGGATGAATGGTGAGAGGAGATTCATGAGCTTCCTTATGATTAATCGCCGCAGGTTTCGCACCTAGGAACCACTAGGCGGTTCAAGCATATACCCCTTGATCATCAATGGAGAAACAATCCGCAACTCCTTTCTTGACGCTTTTGATGCGGAAATTCTTGATCTACCTTTTGGGCCTTGATGATCTGATCCGTAAGGGAAGGTTTCGCCACCAAGGTGGAAAAGAACCTCGAGGAACAATGTGAAGGTTAAGCTCCAAATTCCTCGTGGAGAAGTGGTTGACTTTGTTGCAACATTAGATTGTTGCAATAGGATTTACGACTTAGCGCATCAGCCATGACGCTGGCTTTTCCGGGTATAAGTTATCCCTAAATCGAAATCTGAGATCAACTCACCCAACGCCTTTGCCTGAGATTCAAATCTGGTTGGGTAAATATATATTTCAGACTTTGGTGATGGTGTAGATTTCGCAACGATTACCAAGAAGATAATGTTGCAGTGTTTTGAGTGCATAGACTACAGCCGCAAGCTCTAGATCATGAGTAGGGTATTTTCTCATGTGGGTGTAATTGCCGTGAACCATAAGCAATTACGGTCGATCTTGCATGAGAATACAGCCTAGTCCTTGTCGCGAGGCGCCGCAATAGATAACAAAGTCCTTAGAGAAATCTGGTGGTACCAAAGACGGGAGCAGGTTAAACGCTTTTTCGCCTCGAAACTGCTCACATTGTGGAGTCCACTCAACTTTTTATCTTTCTTGAGGAGTTCAGCTAGAGGTTTAGCAACTTTGGAGAAGTTCTCGATTTAAGCGGCGCATAATAGCTCGCTAAGCCAAGGAAACTCCGAACCTGCTTGACCGATTCGTGGAGTCCAATTGAGGACGGCTTGAACTCGCTCGGGTTTACAGAATACCTTTACCGTAAATTACATGTCCTAGATAGGTCACTTCGCAGCCAAAATTCAGATTTGGAAAACTTGGCATAAAGACGATGCTCTCAAGTTTCATCAACACTAGCCTTAGATGTTCGCATGTTCTTCCTCGTTTTGAATAGATGAGTATGTCATCGAGGTAAACCACGCATTTAATTTATCCAAATACTCCATGAAGATTGAGTTCATTAACCGGGAGAAGGTGGCTGGGGCGTTGGTTAAGCCAAAGGACATGACGGTGTACTCATATTGGCCGTAACGAGTAACAAAAGCCGTTTTAGGAATGTCCCCGTTTCGAATTTTGATTTGATGGTAGCCTAACCTCAAATCCATCTTAGAGAAGACTGAGGATCCTGCGAGCTGATCATACGATCGCGATCCCGGGAGCGGATACTTGTTCTTAATTGTGACCAAGTTGACGGGTCGATAGTCTACAACCATCCGATCCCAACCATCCTTCTTCTTGACGAAGAGGACGGGCAAGCCCAAGGAGATGAACTAGGACGGATGAAACCCTTTGTAAGGCCTCATCGAAGTTGTTTCTAAGTTCGCTAGTTCTAGGGGTGCCATCTATAGGGTCTTCTAGAAATTGGGGATTCCTCGAATGAGATCTATCACTTAATTCATCTCGCTGTGGAACACCGGCAATTTTTCCGAAAGACATCCGAAAGTCACGGACTACCGAACGCCTTCGAGGTCCGCAATGGACCGGCATTAAGAGAATATAATCGACGCTAGATATTCGGTCAAGACATTGACTATCTTTCCGATGGGTGCGTAAGTTGAACAGTCCTAGAGAAGCAATCAATCTTGGCATGATGGGTGACATCCACCCATACCCAAGATGATATTTATATCCAAGATTTGAGAGCTATCAACGATGCAAGGAAAACAAGTCTGTCAACCTGAATTTCATTTCCATGGCTTACTCTAGAGGTTTGCCATCTAGAACCCGGGTAGAAATTTCCATGGTGGAAGGCATGTCGAATGTAGTGTTATGCAAACGAGCATAATTTTCGGATATGAATGAATGAGATGCTCCAAGATTTAAAAGAACGGACGGGTGGCAATTAACAAGAAGCGCATCGAGCACGACGCTGGGATCCTCTTGGGCCTCCTCACCGAGACACATTAACATGGCCACGCGTGTGGTGGCCGGCTTATAGAACACTTTTCCGCCTTACGGCCAACAGCTGGTGCTGGTTAGTTGGTCCGGGACAATCGCGATGTAGTGGCCTGATTCCCACATTTGAAGCATGTCACGGGCTGGCGCAGAGAGGCTGCGGTTGGTCCACCATAGGGCCTAGTTGGCATACGGTGAACCGGGCGAGGCGCCGGAAGGATGGCCTGGTGAATCTGGGTGGGCAAGATAGGCACCCACACACGGCGCTTCGTGGTCCAGACCGGATGAGGAACCCATATCCCCACCATGCTTGCGTGTTGCTCAAATCAGTCCCGACCAGTTTCAAATACCGATGGCTTTGTTAACAAGCTTCGAAAGAGGTGCACTCATGCGCACGAGATCTCGGAGTCGGGCTAAGTCCCTATGAACCTTGCCTGCTTTTACGCCGCTGGAGACCTCTGGCATAACGCATGCAGGTTACCAAACTCTTCGCTATAGGCGCCCACGGAGAGACGACCTTGGGTGAAATCGCTAACTCCTCACGCTTATGATCCATGAGACCTCCGAATGTGATGTTCACGGAAGCCCGCTGAATTCTGCCCAAGTAGTGACATGGCCAATCGGGCGATAGCTATATAGTTCTCCCACCGTAGATGGCGGGCCTTCAGATGATATGCAGCAAAGGTGACCTTGTCCGCCTACCTACCAGCAGTAACGCAGCTTGTGAGTAATGCCGCGGGTTGCCATCACGCCGAGAGGCTCGACGGAGTGGTGGAAGGTAGGCGGGTGTAACTTGATGAAGTCACCGAGCGACACCAAGTTGTTTCTGATGATGGGCTGTGTTCTGCTCGATACGCCCCAGAAACGGTTGGTCTCTGCTTGTTTCTCTCGCCCAAAGATAACTTCGCCGAGAAGGAGGGTGAGGCAGGTTTGCTTCTCCAACTCCATCGCTTTCGCCCGCTCGGCGGAGCAGGTTGTTATGGGTGTTAACCATCCTAGGGAAAACAAGACAAGGATTTAGTCCAGATGGCAAGATTCTAACATAGAAGTGTAGAATGTAACGGATAACTCTAATGCGAGATGATCATCCGATGACATGGTGGATAGTAAACTACTTTATTCCATCGCCATACACACCATACAAGGTTTAGTACAAGACCAAACAAAGTACTACTACGGTGAAAGGAAGATTACATCTCATCGGAGGCACACCAAGCTCCTATACATTATTTTTGTTACACCTCCGGATTAGTACACACTAGTCATATTCCACGGGTCACGCAGACGGTGGAAATACAAATCACATAATACTAGTGGGACTACTACTAACTCAGCGCTCCGTAGTAGTTCTCAGAAGTCTCCTCCACCCGGGAGTTCAACATGATCGTCTCGAAATGACGGTCCCGGGAGCCTGGGACCGTAAGGGCAAGGGTGAGGTCTTGACCTACGAACGGTGGCAAGCGAGGACCACGAGGTGGGGTGATGCCCCCACATCACGCCACCATCATGTCCGGCAGAGCAGCCCCGACAGATACTGATCTTCATATCCATATAACCAGCTTGAACACCGGCAAAACGAGTCAAGGTAGCTCTGATCAGCACGGGCATCAAGAGCTCCATCCTCAAGGCCCGACTCTCTCGGTCCTGTCCTCGAGCAACTCAGCGGTGGTACGGTTAGGGAGTCCTCCTCGACTAGAATCGCATAGATGGCTCGAGATAACCAAACGCCCAGAAGTGAACTCGCATATACCGGAAGTCGTTATGAGCGCCCATCTCGGTCAGATAATGGTCATCATAGAGTGATCTTGAACCGCCATATCAATAGTAACACCAAGCCCATAGGAGCTCGTGAAGGCCTCTGAACCAGATAAGAGGGAAACACCCGGACAAAGGCAAAGATAATGACTTTGATTAAAGTCTCGACATCGCTTCTTCAATCGGTATTCGGGTACCAACGTATCCCGCTGATCATAACCCGAACTAGCATGGTAGTATGACCGGTCACACTAATGCATCCGTCGATTTAACCACTTGATTGTGATCACGAAAAATATCCGAAGCACAACCACAATGCATTAGTATTTTAGCGGAATTTGACAGATAACAACCGTAAATGCTCAAAGGATTGAGACATTTCACAAGGATCTCGTGATAACCACTCAACAATATCATATCAAGGTTCGATCCAATTTAGTAACATAACAGATAGTAAAAATCAACGCTTGTAACCATCAAACCTACAAGGTACTACCGATTAGTAACACGGAGCCTAATAGAGAGAAGAGGTCCTAATCTTAACCCCTGGAAGAATGGACCACCAGATCAGAATATTATGAGATAAAGAAGTAAAAAGAACTCACGCATCAGCCCCACAATCAATTCCCTACATATAACTAAAGCATTTCTAGACTCAACATCGCATCATTTTATTTTGAGAACCTATGTGCAGTCCCCTCGATGCCAACGCTGTCAGACCCTCGACTGTGTCACATCGATCTAGCTCAGAACACATCATATCACTTTGCGGCCTCACGCACGGTATCCCAACGGGTGTCGCCATTTTGCCCGACCGCTATGCTTTTGGCACACGATATGATAGTGTCGCTAGCATCCATATGAAAAGGAGCCCGGCTGACATGACTAGTGATACCCAAAGTGGCATGACTTACAGGACAGCATCCATGACTCAAAGATCGAACGTGTTTGCCAACAAATAGTGTTCCGGTGAAGCACCGGGCTAGCAGATTCTAAACCGGCTGAAGGGCTAACAGACTCCGCAGACTAATGCGTGACATTTCCGGGGATGTATACAGAACGAAGAAGGACACATGCCGCCAGCCTAAGTGTTCCGGAAAGAGTAAGCTACCATGGCTCGGAGACACTAGGAGACATTTCCGAAGAGAGGCTACTAAAGATAAACAACTAGATAGTCGATCCCACACATACCAAGCATTTCAATCATACACAATATGCTCGATATGTGCAAATACAACAAGGCATCACAACATGACTCTACTACAAGTATTTTATTTAAAGGCTCGAGAGCCATTCATAACATACACACAAGCACGGGTCACACGACCCACATACAAGTCATACAAGCATACAAGCCACAATGAAGTGTTTTGTCCGAGTACGTAACTAGTAAAATAAAAGAGGCTTGGGTAAGCCTATATACTACATGGTCCTTCTCTTGCTCAGATCACCACTGGCCTTAGTCTACTCATCGATGTCAACGCTCACGAAGAACCCGCTTGAAGGGTTTGAGGCATCTTCTAAAAATGTAAATTAAAGCAACATGAGTACAAAGGTACTCAAGAAGACTTACATCGACCTACATACATGCATATTATCAAGAAGGGTTGGTGGGTTATTGCAGAAGCCAGCTTTGACTCATGGCTAAGCTATCCCACGAGACACCAACTTGAAATAGTTTTATGACTCGAGTCCACTACATCACTTCAATACACCACCGAGGATCCAACCCTCGCCTTCCTACGGAGAAGCCATCCTCGCACTCACGCTTATCTTGAGGCTTTTAGTAGTATCCATTTACTTGTCTATGAACCGATAGGCAACAAGTAGTCCTTATCATGACGCGCTATTCAATAGATGATGTTAACCCGCAGGGTGTACTTCTTCATACACGCTCACCACTTATCGCCGCATACCGACATGTACTGCAACCTTCAAGCGAAGCCCAACGTGGTGTCGGCCACGACCTACCTAGACACACAAGTCTCTAGTCCAGTTTATCGCCTATTTGGGTTCCATCTATGAGGAGTTCCCCAAGTCTCGCCACAGCCCCAAACGATGTGAACAGGTTCCCGGATACCAAACGGCATCCGCACACCCGCCACGCATCACCGATCACAGCCCACCCTCACGGTCACGCTGTCCACGGCCTCCAAAGAGGCTACAAACACCGTAAACTACTTGCAACTCCCCGGACCAAGACTAGGGTGAATAAGAAGTCGAGAGGGTCCATTGGTTTCGGGCCCAATGCATGGTAGTAGCTGAATCTTAAATCACACATACAGATCTCAAGTTTAAGGACGGCCTCAATGAAACAACCCACCATGTACTCCTACATGGCCTTTCATTGATACCTTTACCAAATCGTGTTCAACACCTTACTCGCATCGACTCGATCATTTCACTCTAGCCATCATCCCGATGAACCGACTCGACACGACTCTAAGCATAGCAGGATAGCAAGGTAGGAACAACACAATCACATGGCTCAATCAACCCTACACATGCTAGTGGGTTTCATCTAGTTATCGTGGCAATGACAGTCATGCAGAGGAAATGGGTTCAACTACCGCAGACACAGCAGCTTGAATCGCTTGTCTTAATGCAGAAACAAGAGCAGGTGCAAGAACGTGGATTTTATCGATATGATCAAATGGTTGGTTGCTTGTTCGACGGTCGTTACACGGTATTGTTCTTCGTCTGGTTATCACGGATCTCTGGCCGTAACTCCGCCGCAGAACACCGATACACAAGCATTACCAAACAAGATGCAACAATATGATGCATGCAATGAGACATGGCAAAATGAGTGCTTTGGGCTAATGCAACTAAGATCAGATGGGTTTGAACCAATTTGAACCAAAGATTCAAAATTCAAACTCATATATGATCATTTAAAGTGTTTAAACTTGTTCTGCCATAAACAGTGGGTTAGCTTCTGTAAACATGCATGAAACCAGTACAGATGGATAGATTGGATTTTTCTGATCATTTTTCATATATAATTTGTCTCATTTGGAGCTATGGTTGATTTTATATGAATTTTTGAAGTTTGAAACAATTTCCGAATTTCCGTAAAAATAATTCCAAGAATTTAAATATTATACAAGATCAGCCATGTCGACGTCAGGGTCAACGGGCTGGTCAGTCAAACTGACCAGTGGGTCCCGCAGTGTCGCTGGGGTTAGCTTATTTAGAATTTAATTAAACTAAACTAGATTAATTAGTGGGCTGGGCCCACATGTCATAGACCTGTGGGGTCAACCATCGGCGCTCAGCCCACGAGCAGCGACGCGCGGGCGATAGTGGTTTTTGGTGTTTCGCCACCAAACGGGCGCGCGACCACCGGAGTGAAGCTAAGGACGAGCCGCAGCTTTGGCGGAGTCCGCTGAGCTGGGTGGTCGAGAGGCGCGCGGCGAAGTTTGGCGCCACCGAGCTCGGTGAGAGGAACTCGCGTGGAGTGTGCGGTGCGGGTGCGTGGTTAGCACCAGCGTGACGTGGTGAACGTGTTGGACAGGTGAGGGGCCGGAGGTGGCCGGAGCACGCCGGGCGACGAGGTCCGCGGGCGGCAGGCAGGCGATCTCGTGGCAGCTGCTAGGTGCACGGAGCGAGAGAGAGAGTCGGGAAGTAGCTAGGCTCACAGCGACGAACGGTGCGACGGCGTGGTCGGGGAC